>JAJHZJ010000252.1:3619340-3854340 GCA_023548195.1 Bettongia penicillata ogilbyi | reverse complement strand
TTTTGAATTCTTTGCTAATCTGATGAAACAATCTTATAGTTGCATTATCTTATTATTAGTAATCTGAACATTTTTTCATATGGTTATTGACAGCTTATATTGATTTCTTTTTTTTAAATAGCCTGTTCATTTTTTTTTATTTGTTGAGTCATTTCAGTCATGTTCAAGTCTTTATGACCTCATTTAGGTTTTTTTTTTTTGTTGCTGTTTTTACAGTGATACTGGAGTGATTTGCCATTTCCTTCTCAAGCTCATTTTACAGATGAGAAACTGAGGCAAGCAAGTTTAAGTGACTTAACCTAGGGTTGCACAGCTAGTAAATGTCTGAATCTTCATTTGAGCTCTTTGTATCCACTGTACCACCTAGCTGCCCCTTCATCTTTTTAATCTCTTCACTTTTGGGGAATGACTCTTGTTCTTATTTATTTGTGCCAATTTCTTCTATAGCCTGGATATTATTCTTTCATCAAATATATTTACTGAAAAGACTTTTCCCCAAATAACTGATTCACTTATTTTTATTGTTGTATTAATTTTGTTCCTGCAAAAGTTTTTTCACTTAGTGAAATTAAAATTTCCTGTTTTAATCCCTTATGATCATCTCAAACCTTAGTTTACTTAAGCATTTTCCCCTTAGCCATAGCTGTGCAAGATACTCTTTTCCTCTCTTCTCTTTCTTTTTAATGATGTCGCCTTTGTCTTTAGGTCATGAGGAGTTGATTGTAGAATGTGGTTCATGTTCCAGTTTTCTCAGCAGCTCTTAGTTGACTTACCCAGTAGTTGATGTCGTTGGGCTATGATAGTATGTTCAGGTTTTTCTAGGTCTTTCTTATCAATTCTTTCCATTGATCAATTTTTCTATTTTTAAACTAGTACCAAATAGTTCTGGTGACTATTGTTTTATGGTATAATTTGGAAAATGCTAGGTCTACATGCTCTTCATTCCTACTTTAATTATATGTGTATATTATATATTCATATATATATATATACAAAATATATCTGTAATATACATACACATATGTAACATTTATATAATGCTTACTGTGTGCTAGGCACTGTGCTAAGTATTTTGCAATTATTATCTCATTTGATGCTTACAACAAGCCTATGCAGTAGGTGCTATTATTATCCTTATTTTATAGATGAAGTAAACTGAAGCAAACAGAGGTTCAATGACTTGCCCATGATAACACAGCTAGTAAGTGTCTGAGGCTGTATTTGAACTCAGGTCTTCCTAATTTCAGATCTAGTGCCCTATCTACTATAACATCAAGTTGCCTACATGCATGTATGTGCATACAAGTCCATGCATACACACTCCATAAAATAAGCCCACAAAAATCGTCAACCTTTCTATGTATTACTAATAATATCTAGTAGAAAGAGACAGAAAAAGAAAATCCATTCGAAACGGATCCTCAACCTCATGTTTCTCCTGATAAGCTCTGTTGTTATATCAAGCAATAGTTCTATCAAGTAATCCCTTAATAGTTTTATTGACAGGAAACCGAGTCTATAATCAAATTCAAATGCTATTATAATTTTTACTTTATTGAATACCCCAGAAATGAATAGCTAATATCTCTCTATGAATTTATATTGATTTCTCTTAGGAGCATTTTGTAGTTATATTCACCTAAGTCCTCTCTATCTTGGTAGTTCAACTTCTAGATATTTTATGCATTTTGAATTCATTTTGCTTTTCTTTTTCTATCTCTTCCTGCCAGGTTTTGTTAGTAAAAAACAAAAAAGGCTGATGATTTTTGTTAATCTATTTTATTTCCTGATACATTATGGAAATAACTCATAGTTGCAGTTAATTTTTTAATCTATTCTCTTGAATTCTCTGTGTGCAATTATATCATCTTCAAATAAAAATAATATTGTTTCTTTTTGCCTGTTCATATTCCTTTGATTCCTTTCTTATATTTTTGATACAACTAGCAGTTCTTGAACTATGGAAAATAATGGAGTCAGAGAAACTCTCAGGTAAGAAATCATCCAGCAAACATGAAAGAAAGAAGAAAACAGACATATCAGCTGGTGACTCCCTGCTTAGGGTTAATGAGGTTGCTATTTGTCAACCTGGTGACAGCAGTAGAGAAGGAATTCTGTTATCTTTCTGGGGCACAAGTCCAAGATATCACAGAGAAGCTCCTCAAATTTATCAAAATAGTTGGAAACTATCTACTTCTGGTGATTCACACAGACACAAATAATGCTTCCAGGATGAACTCCCAAAATGTTGCCAATCATTATGAAGTCTTTGAGCATATAACTGAAAACAAAATGGTCAAAGATTGCATTTTCCTCACCATTACTCACTGAATGAAAAGGATGCAGAGGAGAAAAAAATAAATGATTAAATAAATAACTGGTTCTGAGAATGGAACTTTCTAGAGCACAATTTTACAATATAGGGATGATATAATCCTAGAAAGACAAGTGAGAACACATTTTCTCGATGTCTTGAAAATCTAATCAAAAGAACTTTAAACTCAAATAGGATAGGAGGAAGGGGAATATTGCTTATATAGGGCCATCAAGTTAAATACTATGGAAAGCAGCCATAAAAAAAGAATAGTAGCCAAGATACCCAGAAAATCAGAGGAGACATGATCAAAGAGGCGTCAGTAATAAAAGTCATACATTTTAAATTTACACACACAAAAACTTAAAATTTAGGCAGCAACTAAGAGAACTTAAATGTCCTAACTCTGTGAAGCATATTCAACCTCATAGGTATCAGTGAGAGTAAAATGAAACCCATGGTTACACCATGGTTGTGAATGTGTATAACTTATTCAAAAGTTGATAAGTAAAAGTGGAGTGGAATTATGTGAGGAAATCCAGGAATGGGCTAGGAGAGGAGCATCATGGGATATTTGGGACAAGATTAAAGGAAAAAGAAAGAAGTGATTTTGTTATTGGACTATACTACAGAGTATAGGTACAAAAAAAGGAAATAGATAAGGAATTTGGGAAATAGCTTATAAACCTGGCACTGAGGCATGATATAGTAGTAATGAGGGACTAAGTATCCAGACTTCTTTTGACTTTGTTTTTTTTGCCAAATTTGAATACCTTTTCGACTTGACTTAGTAATAATAGAATCCTTCAAATGGTGGAGAAACCACCAAAGGTTGAATTCTGTTCTGAACTAGATTCTCACTAACAGTTGGGAACTGTTTGCTGAAGTGGAAGTGATGGGAACCCTAAGGGAAATGATCACTCCACCTTAGATTTTGTGATATAGAGGGTGAGGAAATCAATGCCAAAAATACCCACAGTACCATAAGGAAAAAAAATGAGAAATGAAATGAAAATTAAGATCTTCCTGTTCTCTGCTATCAGCTATCATCCAGGACATGTAAGTCAGTACTCTCTGAACATAGCCTATTTGCGTATCTTGAGAAAGTAGATTTGAGAAGGGTTCAGAGGAAATCTAAGCTAGATCCCATTGAGTAATATGCTTCAGAGGAAGTCAGCCCAAGAGAAATGGGAGATGCTCTAGAATGAAATTCTGAAGGCACAAAGGGAAACAAGAAAAATGAGATTTGTCTGAAGAGACTTATATAAATTCATAGAGAACTCACCAACCAAGTTAGATTTTAAAAAGAAATGTAGAGAATATGGAAGTTAGACCAGGTAACAGACTTCAAACATGAATGTGACATAGTTCTATAAAAATAGTATCAGGAATGTTGAAGGTCAAAATGAGTTGAAGATTATGAGGAAAGCTAAGAAAAACAAAAAGGATTTGAAAAAAAGTATATTAGGAGAAAAATGAAGGCTCAAAGAAAGGATAGGACCTTGGTATGGGGTAGATAGGATGATGGTCATTGATAATGTAAAGAAGACAGGGCTGTTAAAATCTTATTTTTACTTCTGTTTTCTCTATTAAAGAAAATGTTCTTTGGAAACGATAGAACAAAAATTACTTATAGATAGTTGATATCCAAGAGATAGTAAGAGAACTCTTAGATATCCTTAAAGAATTCAGTGACCTGCCCTTCTAAGTGAATGATATCCCAGGATCTTGAAAGAATTGGCAGATGTGATGGCTGAATCATTGTCAATAGTATTTGAAAGATGATGGAAGATCACAGAGGTGCCACAAGATTGAGAGGGCAGCAACGTGATATAGTTGGATAGAGTATAGGGCCCAGAGTCAGGAAGATTCCTGTTCCTGAGTTCAAATCAGGCCTCAGACACTGACTAGCTATGTGACCCTGGGCAAGTCACTTCACTCTGTTTTCCTCAGTTTCCTCATTTGTAAAATGAACTGGAGAAGGAAACGGCAAACCACTTCAGTATTTTTTGTCAAGAAAAGGTCAAATTGAGACCTGATGAGTTAGACATGACTGAAAATGACCAAACAAGAAAAAACAAGATTGAAGAAGTTCAAATGTCCTAACTTTTAAAAAATGACATCTCTAAACTATAAGATAGAGAGCTTGACTTTTATTACTGGAGTAATCTTGGAACAGATCATTAAGAGAATATTCGTTGAACATCCAAGAAGAGAAGTGATGATTATAAAGAACCAGTATGACTGCATCAAGAACAGGTCATGCCAAACTAACTTCATTTTCTTTTTTGACAGACTTACTAAACTGATAAGGAGTATGCTGCAGCCATAGTTTGCCTAGGTGTCAGTATCTGATACTTTTCTTGTGGTGAAGACAGAATGATAGGGACTAGATGACAGGATAATCAGGTGGATACAAAACTAGTTGTATGAATTAGACCAAAGGAGTAACTCTCAATGGTTTAACGTGAACAAGAAAGGAGATCTCCAG
This sequence comes from Bettongia penicillata ogilbyi, assembly GCA_023548195.1. NCBI lineage: Eukaryota > Metazoa > Chordata > Mammalia > Diprotodontia > Potoroidae > Bettongia > Bettongia penicillata. Next base: position 3,849,535 of record JAJHZJ010000252.1, on the reverse strand, counting down.
AGGAGTACCGCAGAGATTTGTGCTTGACACTGTAATATTTAACATTTTAATGAATGACCTGGACAAAGTATAGTTGATATGTACCATATTGGTAGATGACACAGTGCTGGAAGGGATAGTTAACACACTAGATGACAATCAGCATCTAAACTGAGCTTGAAAGGTTAGAGTATTGGGCTGAATTTAATAAGATGAATTTCACCAGGAATAAATGCAATGTCTTATACTGAGACACAAAAAATAAAGTTCACAAGTAGAAGATGATAAAAACATGATAAATAGCAGATGTTCTGAAAAAGATCTTGAGATTTAAGTGTATGGCAAGCTCAATATGAATCAGCAATATGAAATAGGGACTAAAATAGCTGATGTGATCTTGGACTGCCTTGAGAGGAATACAGATACCAGGAATAGGTAAATGAGAGTCCCATTGTACTCCTGCATTATTAGACCTTATCTGGAATATTGTTTTCCATATTGGGTGTTATGATTAAACATTGATAAGCTGGAGACTATCTAAGAGAAGTGCAACCAGGATGCTATAGGGACTGGAGTCTATGTCATTTCTGAATTGGTTGAAGGAGAGGAGAAGCTCTGGGGGAACATGATAGCTCTTTGAAAATATTTGAAGAGCTGTCATATGAAGGAAGGATTAGATATATTCTGTTTGGCCCCAGAGGACATAATCAGAAGCAAGCCATAGACATTTTAAAGAGGCAAAGAAAGGCATGAATATCAAGAAAAAATTCTTAAAATTAGAGCTGTTCCAAAGTAGAACAGCCTGTGTTGAGAAATCATGGGTCCTCCCTCCTTGGAAGTCTTCAAGCAGAGGCTGGATAACAACTTGCCAGATATATTATCTTGGGAATTTCTTTTGCCTTCAATTAAGAACAAAATGACACTGAGATCCCTTCCAACTCTTAGATTCTTAGATTCAACAGCCAGAACAATATGTATCCTTGCCTTACCCTTGATCTTATTAGCAAGGCTTCCAGTATACTTCCATAACAAATAATATCATCTTTTGGTTTTAGAGAAATATTCTTTATCATATTATAGAAATATCTATTTATTGATATCTATGCATTTTAGTTGATATCTGTTCAATTTTAGTATTTTTAACATAAATGAGCACTGCATTTTATCAGAGGGTTTTTTGCATCAATTGATATAATCATATTTTAAAAAATAATTTGATCCACATTTATAATTTCCTACTGTTATACTCTGATTTCCTCATGTGCATCCAACCTGATAATAATGATTAATCTTTTAATTACATTGGTATAATCTTTGTTAATATTGTATTCTTCATACCAAATTCATTAGTGATATTGATCTACAGATTCTTATCTCTGCTTCATCTCTACCTGGTTTAGGTATCAGGATCATACATTTATGTAACAGATGAAAGGATTGTAGATGTTGAAATGCTACACATGCAACCAAAGTAGTTACTGGACAGCTAATAATTGTGTAGACTTGGCAGAAATCAAAAGTAGGAAATGAGTAAAGAATTCTTCCACATGGTAATCTGAAATCATGAGAACTAACAATCACTCCAACTAAGTGTCATAAGGAAAAATAGATCGGGGGCCAAGACAGAATCCCAAGGGATGTAGATCCTGTTGGGACATGGAAAAAGGAAAATCTTGAGAAGGACCTCGCAAAATACTAGAGAAAAAGGCAAGAGGAGGCAACATTACAGAAGGCATCAGATAGAGGGTTATGACATGCTTAAAGAAAAGAGGAATAAATATATTGACTTCAGATGTCTACAAAGAAATTTAAAAGGCATGGGTAATAAACAATGCATACTAGAGATTCAAAGAAGTATACTTGACCTCAGCATTAAAACACGTAATTTATTAAGTAAAAACATGGCAATGAAAAAGTATAAATTATTCCAAAAGAACAGAGATAGTGTGATTGGATTATAATAAAAGGATGAGAAGATTTAGAACTGGAATATGCCATAGATATACATATTTTAGATTTTATAGACAAAGAAATTGAGGTCCAGAAAGAGCACATGACTTACCAAAGAAGATATATGAAGAAATTCATCAATTGAAGGGAAAGAATGATTGACAATATTTGGATAATGAATAGTGGAGAAGGAAACAAAAACAATATGTGAATATACAAATCACCTGGCCAGAAGGAGCAAATGAGGGATGAATTCAGAAAACACAGTGGAGATATAATTTTGATCTAATGATTATGGAGACTTTTTACTTCCCAGAAAATTGCTGGAGCTCTTTGGAGTAGAGGAATCTATAAATTATTTGACTTAATGATAAAAACAACTTTTTAAAAATGGAAGGAGATAAGGAGATTTCTACTTTCTCTTCCTATTATGACCAATAAGGGAGAACTAGATCCCAAAATACAAAATACCATAAGTTTAAGAGGAAGTAGTGACTCCTTTTGAAGGTTTGTGATAGAGATGAAGAGACACAATCTGACATGCACTTTAGTTCTGGGAAGAATGTATTTTAAAAGGATCAGAAAAAGGATAGGTGGATCCCATGGTATAACATTCTTCCAGGAGTCTTCAAGGAGTTAAATGGACAGGCTATTCTTGAAAACAAATTCTGAGGACCCAAAGCCAAACCATTTCAACAAAGAAGAAAGGAAATTGTCTAAAAGACAGATGCAGAACTCTTCAATTATCTTAGCTCTTTGAAAAATGTGTGCAAAATATGGAAGCAAGATTAGGAAATGGAGAATGAAGAAAAGGCATTTATGGTCATTTAAGAAAAGTGCCAATGGCACTAAGGCTCAGAATAAGCTGAGTCTTGTACAGGTCTGAAAAATAACTTCAAGAACCAGCTGAGGCTGAGAATGAATACCAAGGACAACAAAGGCCCTTTTTTTCCCCCTTAAAGCTCACTGGAAGCAAAAAGAACCTCAAAAATGAGCTAACAATTTCTCTTTTTGAGAAATAGGATAATGAAGAAGGCAGAACTACTCAACTTATTTTGTTTCTATTTGCTCTGCTAAAGAGAAACTGAACTGAAAAAAAAAAATACATACAGATCAAAAAGAACAAAAATTGTACTCATGCAATTGAAACCCAAGAAGAGAGGGCAGATGAATTTGGTAATTGTTGAAAGTCTGGATCTAAAGGGTAGATGTTAACAGATCAGAGTCAACCTGGGGGGTTGTTTCCAGTTGACTACACCAGGGATCTGTCCTTGACTTTGCTGTCCTCAAAATTTTAATCAATGTTTTAGATGAAGGTTTGCTTATCAATTTTTCAGATGACTCAAAGCAAAGAGTGATAATTGACATGTTAGACAACACTGGGATCCAAAAAGAGCATGACTAGCTTAAGCAATGGTAATCAAATGAAATTTAATGTAGATAAACCCAAAGTCCTACAAATAAATACATATACAGGATAAATGAGTTATAGCAAGACAGGAGATTTGTAAAATATCAAAGATATCTTAATGAAAGGTAAGTTTGATTTGACATGGTGTTACATAGCATATTCTCCAGTGCATATAGGGCTAAGACTGGATGACCAACAGAATGGTTAAAAATCTAGACAGAAAATCTAGAATAATGACTAAAATCTATCAAATGAAATGCAATGGGGGTAAATGCAGAGCCCTATATTTGGGTCCAAGAAATCAGCTGTACAAGTGCTGAGTGAGAGACTTGCCTAGACCCTGAAGAATGGTGTTATGTAGGAAAGGTAAAATTCTCCTCTGCAGTCCTGAGGGATCACTTAGAGAGTGAGTCCCCTCCCAGATCAAAGGACAATTTAAGCCCATTTTCTTGTTAATGATCTTACTGCCTAATATTCTAAAGTTTCCACACTATTCCTGCTATCACTATCTTCCCCCATTGCTTTTCTCCAGTTCTTCTGTATATAATTTTAGCTTAATGTATCTCAAAGACATAAAAAGCTACTTCTCTTTGTCCTCTGACAAGATAGATATGCATTAAGTATAGTAATGAAAAGTTAGAAATCAAATCATAAATTGAATTCATGAGGGAATTCTATTATTTAAAGCAACCCTGTAGGGAATCTTTTTGTAAAATAAATAATCATGCCCTAACAGCCCTGTGTCTAAATGAGTGTTTGTTGAATGAATAAATTTGAATCTGTATATGCTGCAATGTTCTTATTTTAAATTTTAAATGCCTCATGGGCTAATACACCAGTGGACCTGACAATATTCTCTGCTCTTTGCACACTAACTATTTAACAAACTTACACATACTTATTGAATAGTGTGGAGTGTGGTGATGTTATGATGGTGAACAGGGTTATCAGTCACTTTTACTTGCCCCTTCCCTTCTAGTGGGTCAGATTACTTCTCCCCATAGTATGATGGTATCTCTAGCATCTCTCTTGGATCCTATCTTGAACCAAATCTGGGAAAGTTGATATTTCAATATCAGCCCAGGCAATTTCAACAGCCCTCACCATTGCTGACTCATTCAGTTGCCCAGAGGACAGTCATTCAAGTACTCTTTCTGCCTTAGGAGGCTGTAAAAATGAATCAATAGTTTTGTTGTTTTTTTTTTCTCTCTGCTCTGAGCTCCTAGCATGAGAAAATGCTCTGGCAAAATACCACAATTTAAAATCTCTCTCTCTGTCCCTCCAGCAGTTTTCAATTGCCCCCTCTCTTTTGCATTTGATGCCATGATATGTATATATATATATGTATATATACATACATATATATGTATGTATATATACATATATACATATAGATATAGATAGATAGAGATAGAGATAGACAGACAGACAGACAGATAGATAGATGGATAGATAGATAGATAGATAGATAGATAGATAGATAGATAGATAGATAGATATTATCAGTGTGATGGCTAACAGCATTCATCATGATTGCTAGTGTGAAAAACTGAAACCTAAATAAACAGAAGTATAAACTTTTTAAAAATAGAGAATTCTCACTTAGAGATACATCAAGGACATGCCTTCTCAGAAGAGAGGGAAAGACAGGGAGGATAAAAATGGAGGATCACTACCTTGGGTCTTGCTCTCCAGAGGAGTTTCAGCAAAGCAAGATGCACCCAGACATATCTCTTGGATTCAGAATCTAGGGCTGGCAACCATATTGATGCAGTCCCTCCCCTGCTTCCATGGCAACTGATTCCCGTGGCTTTTGCTCTCACATCTCTTCATGGTTTCTCCCTTCTCTGTTCTTGTTCACTCACCTCCCACATGGTTTCTCAGCATCCCCTCTCTGGATCCCTTAAGATAAGAGGGTTCGCTTATCAGTGGAAGTCATGCCCCACCAACCCTGGGGTCAGAAAAAACTATTGGTGGAATTAAAGAGACTGAGGAGTAAGCTGGGAAATTTCCCCTGGAAACCAGCAGGCATCTATCTCCAGTGTCCAAATATTTTTGATGACATCAAGACAGCATTATCCTAGGCTATGACAGATTGTTAGGGTAGACTCCAGGGAAGAACTGTGGTCTTTGGCTCAAGATCTGAAGAGTGGAGGAGATACTGTTATTCCCATTTGAAGATGGGAAAAGAAAGAACCATAAAGGCTCTCAAGGTGATATCCTTTACAGTGTCTACTGCCCTCTAAGAGTTCATGTCACTTGCACCAAGTGAAAGGTAAAGTCTATGAAGCCAAGGACATTTATAAATAAGGAATAGGGAAATCAATATGGGAAACACAAGAAATATTGATATAGTCAGAGAAAGTAGCACAGATCAACACAACTAGCACCCCTCTTCTAGATCTGAATCTCTGATCTTATGAACCTAGTACAGTAGATTTGCAATACATGATACCTGAGGAATGGCCTTGATGTAGCAGTAGCTAGATGGCAAAGTGGATAGAATGACAGGGATGGAGACATCTTCCTAAATTCAAATCTGACCTCAGACACAACTAGCTATGAAACCCTGGGCAAGTCACTTAACCCTGTTTGCCTCAGTTTCCTCATCTATAAAATGAGCTGGAGAAGGAAATGGCAAATTACTCCAGTATCTTTGCCAAGAAAACTTCAAAAGGGGTAATGAAGAGTTAGACATGACTGAAAAATGAAATGAATGAATGAAAATAAATGAAAAAAACCCTAAATGCCTGATTTACTAAGAGGGCATCACTTCTAAAGCCCACAGAACAGGCTACAGTCAGTTTCTCTCCGTTTGAGCTGAGATCTTTTTAGATTACCTTTCCCACCTTCATCCTTCGGCTGTACCAGCTTGGAGGAGGTGTGCCCAAGTCATAGAATCTGAGAAGTCATTCAGAGAGGGAAGCAAGTGTATTGATAAATTAGAAGTAAGTAGATTGCCTAAATAGGAAACATATTTCTGAGAGTCAAGATTCTCAGGGGGTGGCATACTACATAACCTATTTAAAAAAGAGTTGAAATGGAAATCTTGGCTTCTTGCACTGCTTGAAAATGGGTGAATCATGATCATTCAAGTAGAGATCTTTTCTCCTGGACAGAAAACAGAAGGGTAGGGTGAGTGATGAGTCTGTAGATATTCAGGACTTTCTTCCCCATAGGAAAAGGGTTCCTGTCTACCTAAACTTGCCTCAAGCTAGTATGAGAAAGGACAGGAAGAAGCCTAGAGGATACCTTTGTCACTCTAGTAAACCAGAGAGCCTCAGCGTCTCTCAAAGGCTCTGTACGGTGGGTTACCATTTCTTGTTAAAGTTGATATCCTTGTAAAGGCAGCAAAGAGGTAGCTAGATGCCATAGTGTATAGAGTACTGAGTCTGAAGTCAGGAAGACTCAGTTTTCTGAGTTCAATCTAGCCTCAAACACTAGCTGTGTGACCCTGGGAAAGTCATTTTACTTTGCGTGCCTCAGTTTCTTCATCTGTAAAATGAGCTGGAGAAGGAGATGCCAAACCACTCCAACGTCTTTGCCAAGAAAACCACAAATGGGGCTATAAAGAGTCAGACATGACTGAAGTCATTCAACAATAATAAAGGCTTCAGCAAAATATTCACAGCAACAATTTTTGAGGTACTATGGGAAAATAGATGTCTGCTGCTTGTGGACTGGTTAAACAAATTGTAACTCATGAAGGTGATGGAACATTACTGAGCTCAAGAAATGATAAATATTAACAATTTAGGAAAATGAGAAGATTTGTATGAACTGATATAGGTGACATATCTGGAACCAGGACAACACTATACACAATGTCTAAAATAACATAAACGGAAAGAATTTTTTAAAAAACTCTAAAAACTAAAGGCATTAATAACATCCTAAAGAAGTTTATACATCTTGAATATATTAAGGGGCTGCAAACAGAAAGGTTAATGTTTTGACACTCAGAATCCATCAAGCCTGGATGGGGGAAGGAAGGGAAGGAGGAGATATGTCAGTATAGAGGGATGCATATGAGGGCGTTTGCATTACAGTAATTATGAGTTTGACTTTTAATTGGAATCAATGAAAATGCTAGCATGACTGAGGTGTTTGTACCGAATAATAATCAGAGATGAACAGTGCACTAGTCAAAAAATGGCAGAGTGTATTTCATTAATAATGATGAAGGAGAAAGATTTGGGGTTAAGGCTGACGGGGTGAAAGAAAGAGCTTAGATTGTCCAAAGACCATGAACCCCCTACTCCCACTCCCCCACCCCAAAAGAGCTACTCAGAAAGAAAACCGATTGGCTGATAATGAGTAAAAGAGAAGGGAGGGCTAGGTAGATATAGACATCTGGAGTCTCCGTAGCAGTTCCAAGGCTTCATATGGGGCATCGTCTGAGCCAGGCTTTGAAAGAAACTAGGGGGTTCTACCCCTTCCAGAGGTATGTGCTGGGGAAAAATAATTAAAAGTAGAATTTCAGACAGCAGTGGCAGTTCAGTAGGGAAGATGTTTTTTTGTCCTGGTACTCTGAAAATAACACCAGAAAGTGCTGCCTTTCTCCCCAGTGCAGCTAGACTCATAGTTGGAAGGTCATCTGTGTTACTATCCATCTCTGCCTCTGGGTAGAAAAATACGATCTAGTTATGGTCTTGAAAATGACTTAAGCATGTGGTATGTGTATGTGTATATGTGTTCAAGATACTAAATTACCATTGGATAAATGGTTGGATACATGAAGATAAAGCATTTCTGACTCTTTGGACATGGTAGAGAGGCTGACCCTTGGAAGTCAGAGGGGGTAGTCATTAAAGGTCATCCCTTTTAACAGGACAGAGCAGGAAGAGCTGGTTAGATGGGGGAAAGCTCAGACAAGGGAAAGCCAGAGCATCACTGAGTTTGTTGATATTCTCCTCACTATAGTTTTTCACACAAAATCATTCATGGCTCAGAGGGAACCAGTTTATCAGTTAGACATCCCAGAAAACTCACTGTTAATATAGCATTAAGGGAATTATGCTTTAACACTCCAGTGGGTACATTTTCTTATCCAGCATGAATATTCCCATGCTTAAGTAGTAGCTAGGTAGTACAGTGGATATAGTGCTGGGCCTGGAGGCAGGAAGATCTAACTTCAAATCCAGCTTCTGATACTTATTAGCTGTGTGGCCCTGGGCAAGTCATTTAATCTCTGTTTTTCTCAGTTTTCTCATCTGCAAAATGGAGATAATAATAGCACCTTATGGGCTTGTTGGGAGAATCAAATGATATCACATTTATAAAGCGCTTACCTTGGGCACATAATAGACACTTCATAAATGTTAGCTATCATCGTCATCATCATCATTAAAGTTTATTCCAGTCACACAACAGGAAAAACCAAGTAGATGAATATTGTCAATGTCTAAACTATGGAATAAAGTCAGCTGGGCTACGTGAATCATAAGGAAGGTTAAGGACACATGGTAGAGAAGGGGAAAGAAATAAAAGGAGAGAGAAGTGGAGTCAGAGTATTTGGATTTAATCTTATCTCTGCTACTCTCTACATGTCTGGTATAGTTCATTAGGAAAGACATCTAACTTGTTTGGGTCTCTGCTTCCTCATTTGTAAACTGAAGTGCTCAAACTTGATTGACTCTAAGGTCTGATTTAGCTCTAAACCTTATGATGTGAAGAAAAAGAAGTTATCAGATATAATTTACATTTCTATTGTGGTTTATATATTACAAAGTGCTTTTTTATACCTGAATTTACTTTGGTGACCACCCCAGCCCCATAACCTTTTCAGAAAAATGAGCAAGTATTTTTGTCCTCATTTTTCTAGTAAAAATTAGATTTAGAGCCAGAAGGGACTTCAGAGATCATTTAGTACAATCTTGTTTTATAAATTAAAAAATGAACCTGAGACTGAGGAAGGTCATGGGACTTGTCTGGGGTCACCAGGTAATACCACCTAGCTGCCTACATCCTCAAGACTCAAATGCAAAGCCATCGCACTTTCTACTGTACCACAGTGTCTCTCATATATTGAGGGCTTCAGATTATTAAAATAAGTTGATCAAGGTCACACAGCTAGTCTGTGAAAGAGCAACCACTGCATCTGATTGCTAACCCAGGGTTTTTCCTAGTTGGGAAGAGGTAAGGGATAATTCTGAAATATGGAGCACATCCCAGAAAGGATTCAACTTATGAGTTGTTACTGTAAATGGCAGCCGACATAGTGTCATATGAAGAGTACTAGACCTCAAAATGTCTTCTGTGCTGGTTTGTCATTGGTGTCTGGAATTCTACTTTAGAGTATCACTTTTTGGGGGTTAAACATTGTTTTCCTTGTGGTGCTGTTTTATAACAAGAGACATTGTACATGGCTCAGAGAGGCATGGATCATTCAGTTCAATAAACATTTCTTAAACTCCTACTTAGGTGCAGCTAGGTGGTAGATTGGATAGAGCCCTGGGTCAGGAGTCAGGAAATCTTGAGTTCAAATCTGGCCTCAGATACTTACTAGCTATGTGAACCTGGGCAAGTCAATTTGCCTCAGTTTTCAGGTCTGGAGTCAGAAAGACTCATCTTCCTGAGTTCAAATACAGTCTCATATACTCACTAGCCATGAGACCCTGGGCAAGTTACTTCACTCTGTTTGCCTCAGTTTCCTCATCTATAAAATAAACTGGAGAAAGAAATGGCAAACCACTCCAGGAGGTTTGCCAAGAAAAACCTAAATGAGATCATGAAGAGTCAGACATGACTGAAAATGACTAAACAACAAATACTCCTACTATGTGCCAGACCCTGTGCTAAGCACTGTGGATTCAAATAAGAAAAAAGAAAACCCAGAGAGATAGCCCCTGTCCTCAAGGAGCTTACACATCTAATGGGGGAAGATAGGACACAAATGGAAAATGAAAAGCAGTGAATGGGAGGCATATTGTTCCATGAAGTTGAAGCCAAGCAATACTGCTGATAGAAAATGGAATTACTGGGGCACAGTGGATAGAGCAACAGTCGTTGAGTCAGGGGGACCCGAGTTCAAATTTGACCCCAGACATTTACTAGCTGTGTGACTCTGGCCAAGTCACTTAGCTCCCACTGTCTCAAAAAAAAAGAAAGAAAGAAAATGGAGTACCAGGAAAGTTATGATTCCTTTGCAAAGGAAGACTTTGGGAGGAGTTTATTCTTCCATCCTCTAGCCCTTCAATTAGAGGGAAAGGCAATGAAGTGTGTGAAAAAGCGTAGAGCATCAGAACACCTCTGGAGCCTTCTCTCCCCGTCCTTCTCCAAGGGTGATGTTGATTCCTGCCAAGAAGGGAGGCAGGAATTTGGGCTCAAAGATTAGTTACTCTGTTCTCCTCATTGGGGTTACCTTATATCTATCTGCTCCTTTAAATATCATTCATCGAGGTGATGTAAGTTTTAGGTTTGCATTCCTAATTGCTATTTCTTTAATGGGGAAAGGAGGACCTCAAGTTTTATATCCAAGGCTTGACATCCTTCCCGTCAAATACCGATTCCACAATGACACACTAGCCAACAGTGAAAAATACAAAACGAAGAGCTCTCCTTTTGGAAGCAAGGCAACTTAGTTCATACAAGAAAGTCCCAGATGTCCCCTAAGGGAAAAATTCCTAGAAGTTCCTAGGAAAGCCGAGGAAAGAGACTTCCAGCTTCTCTCGTTAGCTCTTTCCTAGAGTCTTTCTTTCCTTTCAGCAACCTGAAGAGAAGTTATCATCATGCATTTTCTCTCTCTAAGTCAGAGGCCAGAAGAGGCCAGGATCTGTCTTCTCTCTGGCTCTCAACAATTGTATCCCAGCCTTCTTGTAAGCCTATGTCATGAGGAGAGAGTCCCACACAGTTGTCCTTTAGGTCAGTTACACTTACAAAGTGAATTGCTCCTAGGAAGAATGGAATCCTTTGTTCCCTTCTAAGCTCAGTTCAGATGTGGTTCCCTGGACTCAAATGCAGGGTCCTTCCTAATGCTTCTAGCTGTTAGTGTCTTGCCTACAAATTATCTTCTTTCCATTATTATTTTTTTCCTTAGACGTTGCAACCAACAGGCACTTAATAAATGATTATTGGTTGATCCATTGATTGAAAGATACCAGAACCTTAGTGAGGGATTTGAACAGAGGAGCAAAATGGTCTAAAGGAGTACAAGGGAAGGTGGAAAGAACTATAAATTGAGAGGAAGGAATCACACATGGGGGAAGTAGGACAAATTATGATGCTAGGATGCATGGGGATCTTGGATCCCCCCACAGTGCGGCAAAAGGGAGTTCCGGGAAACCAGGAGTCCACAAGAGACCACACAAGAGGGTGTCGGCAACTGCATTAAGATAGGGACACAGAAAGCAGAGTTGAAAACAAACTTTACCTAATTCACAATTTTACCTAGGGAGACCCTTGAGAACAGACATGACATATAAGAGGGATGGAATATTAGTTTGTTGGGGAACCCTCCCTTGTTGAAATTAATTCTTGAGTTGCTATGGTGGCAGGAGGAGGGGCAGGGGTCTAGTGACTCTGTACCTCTATTGTTTTTTTTCCCCTGAGAGTTAAATATTAAATAATGAGAGAAAGTCGACTAAATGCCAGGGAATAGTCTGAGCAGACTGGCCCTTTTTACATGGCCCTATTGGCCTCACTTCACTTTGTTCAAATAGCACAAATAAACTTCATTCATTCCAGTGCCATTTATTTGCAATTTTTGGTAATTCAGATAAGAGCTAACCTAAAATTCAATTTCACATTACCTATGACTGTTACTGTTTATCCTTTTTTTCAAAGAGGATCAATGACATCATGAGGTGATGTCTTGACTTGTTCAGGAATTGGATTTAAGTGAGGCAGAGTTGCACAAAGTCATCAGCTTCATTCTCTCTTCCAAAGTCATCAAAGTTCATAACAAAAGTCAGATGACTGGAGATGTCTTGGGATGACGTTGGCATCTTTGGTGTGTGACCAAGCTCTAAGCAGTCCATAGCACCTACTTCAGTTGCCTCCATGACCACTGGAACAAACTGTTCTCATCTACCCATTCCACAGTGGCATGTCTTCATATGCTAGGAGTAGACACCCTGTCACTTTGAGTAATTTAAGGGATATTGATTGCTTCCCCTCAACCTGGTCTGACTTGTCTGCTGAGACAGTTTTACCAGAGTCTGGCTGCTGCACACGATACAGCTTCTTGGAGACACAGGTGAGAGTTGGGTGACAGGTGGCCACCAAAGGTGGATGGATAAGCAACCTTGAAAAGGGTTCAACTGCCCTCTCTCCAGAGGTGCTAGCCCTCTCTGAATGCCCATACACCCCTTACCTGTGATACCTTCACAGGAGAATATGAGTAACATCAGCAAGATGATAAAGAAATACTTAACCTACTTAAAAGGAAGAAAAAAAGTGACTTTCAAAGCACTTGCTTATATGTAACAAAATTATAAAAAAAAATTCTTTAACTTTTATCTGTCCATTGAAGTAGCACCCAAAGAACTTTCACTTAGCAGTACTTGACTCAGATTCCTCTATAGTGCTGTGTGTCTATATGTGTACTATAATTTCCTCTATTTTTCTGAATTAGAGAAGTTTCTTTTTTTCAGAAGTTGGGAGGTAGGAATACTGAGACTAGGGGGGAAAATCTGCATGGTTAATCTCCAGAGATTGAACCATGTGGGGGAGTCCACAGACATCACAGCTGGAATCTTCACACACTGCATTAGAACTGTGATCTAAACTCTTAAAAAAAAATACCCTGTTTAAAATGGCAGGAGTGACCTTGGATCATTGCTTCCTGAGGATAAGTGACTGTTTGGGCTTTCTGGCTGGAGGCTCAGCCCGGAGGCATCCATAACTTCCAGACAATTATCACTCCCCTGGAAATGCCCTCATCCTGATTGGTATTGGTTAATTAAATAAATCTAGATTCGAGACTATATTATCTACCTATATGTCATATCCTATATCACTAACGAGTTCTCAGCATAGCAAGGTTTATCTTTTAGTTTTTCTTTTTGGTAGTAATTCAGAGTTCCACTTGACATCCCTACAACCCTGGGTTGCTGATTTTGTAAAGGGGCTTCCTTCACTTCATGATTACGCTGTAGCCACTGTGCAAAAGCTGTACCAGCTGGCATTCTGTTATTGCTTGCTTCTTATGTTTCCCTATTTATTATCACCTTAGGGATGCAGTTCCTACTTTGCATTTGAACCTCCTATTCATTTGAACACTCAAAGTCCCTCCCAAATACTCATTCTCACTACAGTTCAGTTAAATTTGAGAAATATTTATTAAGGATCTACTATTATATATGAGGCACAGTATATGGCAGTGATGAAAAAAATTTAGTTCCTGCCCTGAAGAAGCTTATATTCTACTGCTGGAATAGAAAATATACATCTACATTGTGTATATTTTTTTGTATATCCATATATATATATATATATATATATATATATATACACATATATACATACAAGTACACACACATACATAATCATTGTATGGGGATCTGAGAATCCTTACCTTACCTCCCTCTCTTCCTGACAAGTTGGGTCTTCAGAAATTGACAAGCTACATCTCCCTCTCTGGATTCTAGGGGTATCCCTGAGGGGCAATGAAGTGACTTTCACTAACACCATTGACTCAGACCCTGATTAGTGTGTTTTCCCCACTTCCCCTAAGATTATTAAGTGAGAATCATTCAGTCAGTCAACCTTGGGTAGCTTTTAGGATTTACTATTTAAGTATTTACTAAGGTGGCATGATAAATACAGTTGTACAAAGCATCCTCCCATAAGTCTGTGAAAGGCTCTCCCATAAGTACATATAGAATATAGGGAGAATGGGGATAAAGCTTAGGATAAAATTTGTGGGAAAGAAACAACCAGAAGTTTACAGGAGTCAGTTTATACTGGCTTTTAAATGTTCTTGTGTGAGCACTTATACCTTTGCAAATTAGGGCAGGTAGGTGAGGCAGTGGATAGAATCTGGGCATGGAGTCAGGAACACTCACATTCCTGAGTCCCCATCTGGTCTTGGACACTTATTAGTTGTGTGACCCTGGACAAGTCACCTCTTTGCTTCAGTTTCCTCATCTGTGAAAATGAGTTAGAGAAGGAATTGCCAAGCCACTCCAGTATCTTTTCCAAAAAAACCCCAAAAGGGGTCACAAAGAGTTGGACATGACTGAAAAAATGACTGAGCAACAGTTGGTAAATTGTTTATAAATCAAGGCTTGATTTATCTTGTTGACTGTCTAGACTTAGAAAGTGATAGAGGAATGTTAACAATTCAGATAAAGCTTAAATGTGTGTCTTGTATACTTTTCCCCCCAGAGAGCTGATTGTTAAATATTTACTAGTGCACTGCTGAGGTTAACTCCTAGCTCCTGGTTACTTTTCTCCCAATCACAGGATGCTCATGAATTTTTCCTTAAGCATGGTATAATTTCTTTGTTGAACTTCTTGTGGAACAATGAGTCCAGTCTATCTTTGATTCTGGATGCCTCAGGCTAATCCAATCAAGTCACCAAGGAGAAGATGGGGAGTCCAAAATCTTCCATACCCTTTGAAGATGTAAGATCCTTCTCCATTCAAAAACAGAGGGTAAAAAAAGGAGCAAGGTCAAAGTTGAGTCCTCTTCTTGCCCAGAAAGTTTCTTCTCAGGGGATTCAGCTAAAATATTACACTCAGATCAGTTTCTGAAAACCAATCCCTTCTCAACTAATTTGATAATTTACAAATGATCCCTGAGGCAAGGCCAAGTTTCCTCCCACTGAATAATAATTATTTTAGGAAGAGTTCAAGACTTTCTTGCACTTAGTCCAAAGTCTATAATTGAGATATGTTCTCATCTAATAAAAGTATAAAAGTGGGGTGGGGTGGTTTCTGACCCCACCCTTACATGTGTAAAGAAAACTTCAAATACATATTATATAGGGAAAACTGTCTTTTCCAAAAAGGAATGAGCTGCTGACATGAGTACAAGTGAGAAAATGGATCCAGAAAGCTTAGATAATGCTTTCCAGGTGTTGGGCTATAAAAAAAAAAGAGGGAGGTATAGAGGATGATAATTTGAGGGGATGACAGGATCAATTAAAATTTTTCTTTTTTTTTTCTGTTCTTAAGGATGGATACATGTAGGTCATAGAGAAATGGGTGGGGTGGGGTGGAAAATTGTAAGGTGGGGGAGAGAAATCATGGAAGACGAGAGAAAGAGTGGTTCCTACCTGGCTGCTGACATGATTGCTCAAGTTTCTCTCCTTCTTTAGAAGAAGATAAAAGCCTTCTCCAGGCCCCTAACTTAAGCTAAGGTTATAGTCCTATGTCTCTCTCTATCTTTCTCAGTCAGACTCCTAGAAAAAAAGCTGCCTATACTCATTGCTTCCAGTTTCATTCCTTCTCTTCTTACTCCCTCCCTCCAACTTTTGCTATATGACTTCTGACCTCATTATTCAACTAAAACTCTCCCAACGTTATCAATGAATTCCTTTTTTTTAAACTGAGGCAAAAGGAGTTAAGTGACTTCCTTCCATACCTCTTGGCAGTTAGAGCATGGCTTGGTTTCATCCTCCTATGGCCATCTTCTCGGAAAAGCATTGAAGCAGCTGTAGAAGTTTCCTCCTGCTGCCAATCAGTGCCACCTGAGGACCACCTAAGAACTCTGGAACTCTCAAACTCAAAAGCCTGCTGCCTAAGCTAGGAACATCGATCTCAGAATCATTGTTGACTCACTTCTGTTCAGAGAGGCAAGCACAAAGCAGAAGAGGCAGCTTTGAGATTCACACTCAGGCTCTCCTAGATGAACGCATGTTCTCATTTCCACATCCAGAGGCTCATGAGAGAAAGCTCCTTCCCCTTCACAGGCAGCACGAAGGTGAGCTGTCCAAATCACTGGTCAAAAACACAGTAGAGAGAAGAAAGCTAGAGCACACATTCTTTCTTCTGTTAAAATCTTTTGAGTAGGCATCTTGTGGCTCAATGTCTGATCCTTTTTGACAAAGCCCTGGGGCTGGGCAGGGGGTATACAGAGGGCACCAAGTAGAAGCTTATGGTTTGGCATGTTCTTTTAGCAAAGAAGCAAAATTCTTGTACCATTCCCACCAGGGCCCAAAGCACATGCTTCAATAGGATCATCTCTATTAGATTTATTATGTTCTTTTTTTTTAGGTTGTTATTATAACATTTTTAAAGCAATGCTATGGATTAATAGAAACTGCAAAGAACTGAAGAATTAAAATGCAAGCTATGTAAACTCCCAACTAAAACCCAAATGTTAGACTTATTATGTTGTACCAATGTAACCATCTTGAGAAAACAGCTGCTTCCATTTTTATCTTTATAACTGAAGTATTTATCACAGTATGTGAAACATAGCATAGTAAGCATTGAATACATATTTAGTGGTTGATTGATTTAAGGTCAAATTCCCTGAGAAGACTGGAGAAGCTGGGATCAAGGGTAAAAGTAGAGACATTAACTTCTCCCTCAGACACTAGAGCAAAGGAGGAGATCAGGAGTCATGATAGAGCGCCTATCATGTGAGGAGAAGGGGAAAGGAAGTTCATTTCCAATGGCTACTATTTTCTCTGAAAAATAGAAGGCACAAAGTTCTTCTACTGGGATTGGGGAGAAAGAGCAGTGATGTCGGAAGTGTGTAGAGAGAAGAGATGATTTGGAGTAAGTGCTGTGGGCAGCATAATATAAAGTCCATTAGGTAAGAATGAAAGCATTATTCTTTATTGGAAAAAAAAATCTCATTTGAAGTTAAAGCAAAGTACTTTGTAGGACACCTCTTCAGAATCATTGCATAACTTTCTCTAGAAGTATTTTACAGAACTCAAGTAGAAGTCAAAGAGACAGATGTCAAGCAATAATCTACGGGGAACATTTGATGCAGTGCCTGGTGATAAATCGAAGGGGATTGAGGGGTACCGAATAGTATATGGTTGAGATGGTGAAGAATGTAAAGGAGGGAGAATAAGACTAGAATAGAGGTGATGGAGTGAGTGAAGGACTACGCTGAATGAGAATGATCAGGGCTTTCATCTTCTCATTATTTTGCAAAAGATGCCCCTGAAATAACCGATCCCAAGGCAATTCAGAAAATTAGAAATGGAGCTGGTTTTCTTCCATTTGTCAATATGTATTATTCAACCTCTACTCTCTTTGTAACACTGTATGAGGAGTTTTCAGAAACAGAAAATAAATATATGAGGTGGTCCTTACTGTCAACAAATAAATTTTTTGGTGGGGAGACAAGATTTGAACACACAAAACAACTGGTGAACACTACAGTATATTATATAATAATAAAGGGATAGGAATAATACCTATGATTTCACTGGCAAAGGAAACTTTTTGGTGAAGAACTGTCTTTTACCAATGCAGATCAGCATCTTCTCTGCAACTTAGTCTTGGTTGTCTAGAACACTGAGAAATTCAGGAACATACAGCCAGTATGTTTCAGAGGAGGGATTTAAATCCAGGTCTTCCTGACTTCAAAGGTAGTTCTCTGGGCACTGTGCCACTCATCTGTTAATGAAAAAAAAATTGTGTAAAGCTAAATAGACTCTTCATCTCCCAAAGGTCATGAATTTCATACATGCGAGCACTTCCTTCTTTGAAGAGCATGAGCCCTCCAAACTTTGCTTTTATCCAACTTCACTATTTTTGTCTGTGTTAACACTCAATCTTACATAAATTACAACCTTGTGGTTATCTTTGATCCACCCCTCCTCCACTCCTAGCCCATCACCACTCATATCTAATCAATTACCACATTTGATGATGAGCTTTAATTCCACACTATCTCTTGAATTCATTAATTCCTTTGCATGCCCAGTCTTACCATCCTAGTATGGGCCTTATGACTAACTGACTAGAATACTAACAGTAAGCTCCTAACAGGTTTTCCACTTCTCACCCCCTTCCCAGCCCATCTTCCAGGCTGTTTTCAAAATGATCTTTCTGACCACTTGTCTAGTCTTAGCTGCTCAAAATTCTTCAGTAGAGGGATTCTGGCAAAATGGTAAGGTGACAGTTCATTTAAGAATCCAGCTGTTGTTGGAACGGTAAACTGATCTATCCATTTCTGAGAGCAATCTGGGATTAAGCCGAAAGAGTTATAAACCTATGTATAGCCTTTGACCCAGAAATACCACTATTTCCCAAGGTGTTCATGGGAAAAGGAAAAGAATCTATATGTTCTAAAATATTTATAACAGCTGTCTTTATGATTGCAAAGAACTGGAAATTGAGAAGATGCCTATCAATTGGGGAATGGCTGAACAAGTTGTGGTATATGATTGTGATGGAACACTACTGTACTCTAAGAAATAATGAACTGGTTGATTTTAGAAAAACATGGAAAGACTTGCATGAACTAATGAGCAGAAGAGCAGAACCAAGAGAATGCCACACAAAGTGACAATAACATTGTTGAAGAATAATTATGAATGATCATGTTATTCCAAATATTATAAATACTCAAATCAATCCCAAAGGAGCTATGAAAGAAGATACTATCTACCTCTAGAGAAATAACTGATAAATAGCATAGTATGGTTTCACATATATTTATAAATCTGTGTCAAATGGTGGTCTTCTCCAGTATGGGAGTGGAAAGGGAGGATGACAATTTGGAACTTAAAAATGTAACCAAAAAAATTAACTTGATATAAAGCAAAAACAATAAAGGACCCAACTCCTCCATCCACATGAAAGCTACGCACCCCCATGAAAGGTATGAATTCATAAATTTGAAATTCTTAAGGAGTAAGGATAGAGACCATGAAACGCAAAGGTGTGGTTGAATCATTCCACAGCGTCCAGAAACAGACAATTAACTTGTCCCCAGAGCATAGGGATCTTTCCCCCTAGCATTTACTTGCATAGACTAACAGGAAAACCTTAGAAATTTAAAAAAAAAAAAAAAAGGGCCAACCGACTCCCAAACCTGTTTGATGATTATTGGACAAATGACTATTATCTGGTTATGGCCTGGACTGTAGAGATGAAGGTTTGTGAAATGTACTATATAATTACCTCAAGTTAGGGTGAAGTCTTTCACTGACTGGTACCCAAGCCTGAATCAGGGATAGCTACGAAGAGGAAAAGCCGTACCTCTATGCTTCCACCTTCTGACTGGGTGCGGTGAAGTCCCAGAGTCAAGGCCCTTGGTAAGTCGAAATGGAAAGGCTTCTTGCTTTTCTAGCCTAGGGCTTCATTCCAGCTGGGACCTACAGTTGGGCCAGACAGCTGTGTCATGATTAAAGGACCATAGTTCTTGCTAACGCATCTCCTATTCTTCGTGACCCTATTTGGGATTTTTCTCGACAAAGATACTGGAATGTTTGCCGTTTCTTTCATTAGATCATTTTACAGAGGAAACTGAGGCAAATAGGGTTACATGACTCGCTCAGGGTCATACAGCTAAGAAGAATCTGAGGCCAGATTTGAACTCAGAAAGATGAGTCTTCCTGATTTCAGGCCCAGTATTTTATCCGCTGTACCACCTAGCTTAAAGGAACTACTAACTATGAAAACTTACCAATGTTAAATGCATTTTCAGTCAATGATCTGTCAACTAAAATTTTTATGGAGTTATTTTATTAAGCTACAAAAGGATTTATAGATAAAATTATTAATGATAAGATATTTCAATACTCCTCTTTCAGAATATGTCAAATATAAAGATAAACAATAGAATTATATAATTGATCAGAATGCTGCAAAAATAAAGATTTTCTAGATTTAGAGAAACTCTAATTTTATTTTCGTTCAAATGTACAAATGTACATGCTATTTCAAAAAATCACACACTGAGACCTAAGAATTTATAAGTAAATGTTTAAAAATAAAAGAAAAATGTGGATACTATTTATATAAACCACATGTAATTAGAATAGAAATCAACAAAAGAAATATGATAAAATATTTAAGACTTAATGGCGTCTAAAAATGAATTGCTTAAAAAACGTTTGTTACTGGTCAAATCATAGAAATAGATACATGTCCCACATGGAAGACCTTTTGATTCTACTTTGGAATCTGCTGTTTTGTCAACTTTATTGATGATAATATTGATGATAAATAATTTTATCAATAAATAATTTATCAATAAATAATTGATGATAAATAATTTTAGTTACATTCAAGAATTCTAAAGGCATGCACCTACTGTTAGCTTCTATTCTTTCTTTTTGAAATGTTATCTGCTCCTTCAAAATGTATTTCTAAAATTTTTAACTGGTTTATCATGTACTGTAAGATGATCTATCAATCTTCTCCCTTCTTTTTGATGAGGGAATATTATACTTTCCAGAGGTGGCTTGGGGTGATGGGACCTGTATTTCACTAATATTGTGGGTTTTTATAAGCAATACCACTGCTAGATCTGCGAAAGCTGAGCCCCTGTTGCAAACCTTATAACTTAAGGGGTCTATGCTTTGGAGAACAGCAGTAGCAGCTTCTCAGAGCCCCAATGACTCTGACCTGCAGTCATTCAGAGACCCACCCAAGCTGAGACAAGAATATCACCAACAGTCCCTGATTTTAGAATAGGCTGTGCCTTTGATCTTAGTTTGGAATCTAATGCCTTATTGCTTGTTGGGTGACTGAAAGAGGAAGATCCTAGAAAGCCTGGCTGCTTTGGGGTTTTTGGCATGGACCTTAGGTAATGGACTCAATAGCTGCTTCCCAGGTTGGCATAGACTTTTATCCTGTTTCCTTATCCCTGCCTGGGAGGAGGAGCTCTTCAGCTTCACCCAGTGTACTATAATAACATTTGTTCTGAGGTAGAGGAGAGAGGGAGGCTAGCCTCTGCTCAAATTCCTCATAGAATTGCCCATCTGCTGACAGCAACCCAGCCCAACCTGAGGTTGAGGTAAACCTGAGACCTGTCATATCATATACCACCACCCTGCTGAGATTGATCTGTACCCCCTTACAACAGCTTGAACCCCTACCTATCCCACCTGGACACACATAGAATCTTTACACATGTATTGATAGGACAACCAGCAAATACAAAATAACCTCTTCTCTATCTTTTCTACCTCTTCAGCAATAAATCAGTATACTTCACATGGAACCATAAATTTAGTAATACATTTTTGAATCAAATTGTTTATATAGATAAGTACTCCATTAAAAAAATTTCCTAATGAACAAGTGGACTTCAGAAAAACCTGGAAAGATGTATAAGATCTGATGCTGAGTGAAATGAGCAGACCCAGGAGAACATTATACACAGTAATAGCTACAACGTGCAAGGACTATTTCTGATAGACTTAGCCCTTCGCAGGAATGTAAGAACCTGAAACATTCCCTAAGGACTCTTGATGAAGCATCCCAGCCACATCCAGAGAAAGAACTATGGAATAGGAATGCAGAATGGAGCAGATTATTTTCTCTTGTGTTGTTTTGTTTTGGATTAGTTTTTCTCATGGTTTCTCCCATTCATTTTAATCCTTTTATGCAACATGACTAATGTGAAAATGTATTTAATAAGAATATATGTGTAAAACCCATATAAGATTGCATGCTGTCTCAAGGAGGGAGAAGAGAGGGAGAAGAAGAAAATTTAAAACTTATGGAAGGGATAGTTGAAAACTGAAAACAAATAAATTAATTAAATTTCTAAAAATTTCCTTGGCCACACATACTGTAAGAGTGACCCCATTTATAAGAATACTTTCCAAATCTGTTTTGGTCCATTTTAGAGTTTTGAACACATGTGGGAAGACTGATATTGAGTAGGCATTAATTTCTTTCAACATATTCTTCCCATTTGGTCTTTGCCTTCAAAACATCCATAAGTCTGTTGCCATACACAGTCATAGCTTTCCCCTTTATAGCTTTATGCTCAAAGTATCCTATGGGGAAGTGACCAAGGTCAGTATCATCTTAACACCTTGACTCTAATGACTCTACAGATTCAAGCTTGAAGCCTTCATTGGCTCTCCATTCCTTGTTGTACACTAATTTGTCATACAAGAATTTTGCACTACCAAATCCAAACACTTTTATGTCATCAAAGAAAGATTTCACGGGATGGAGAGGCTGTTTAATGTGTTTTTCAGTAAAGCAACATAATCTGAGGTCATCCATGTGAATCAGGGGAGTAGTCAGATCTTCACTTAATTTGAAACTTGTTTCTGGTTAGAAGAAATAATAATGGACTAAAGGCCAGGGCAGAGACATAAAGGGTTTACATGGGATTACAGAGAGATGATATGCTTAATTTCCCACATCCCCTTTCTTCAAAGGTTCTCTTTCTCATTGATTTTTCTGTTTAGCCTCCATAGCAAAATTTTTTCACTGATGTTGAACTGCTTATTTTACTCTTTGATTTTATTTCATTTGATTCTTTGCATCGTCTCAATTTTTTTTAGTTAGTGATTAAAGGAATTTCTAATACATTATTAAATTCCTACTACGTTCTAGGCCCTGTGTTAAGCACCTTCCAAATATTATGTCATTTAATTCTTCTTGCTGTTGCTCAATCCTTTTTCAGTCATATCTTACTCTTTGTGACCTCCTTTGAGGATTTTTTCGTGGTTGCTGTTGTTTTTGGCAAAGACACTGGAATGGTTTGCCATTTCCTTCTCCAGCTCATTTTATAGATGAGAAAACTGAGGCAAACAGAGTTAAGTGACTTGCGCAACATCACACAGCTAGTAAGTCTCTGAGACCAGATTTAAATTCAGTAAGATGAGTCTTCCTGACTTCAGACCTGGCAATCTATCCACCATACCACCTAGCTTCCCTATTGATTTTTACAAGGATGTATATTATATTATTTAACCCTTATATCTAGGACATAGGTGCTATTATTATCATCATTTTTACAGCTGAGAAAACTGATATAGGCAGTGATTAATTAACATGCCTCAGGTCATATAGCTAGTAACTGAAGTCAGATTTGAACTCAAATTTTCCTGACTCCAGGCCTTTTTCTATCCACTATGTGTTTTTATTTTCCAGTTTCTATTCTACACATTTTTAAAAATGGCTTTTAATTAGGTGATATGGTGTTTATCTGCTATTTTTTCTGATTTTTTAATTTATTTTTCTGATTTTCTGCTATTTAAACTAGTTAGATATGTTTGATGTAATAATATTACAATGCCTTTCCGCTGGTCTCCAATAGTTTTCTCTAATCATTTTCTGCCATGATGATATTTGATACCTCTCCTTAAAAGTATTACTAATTAACTCCATCTTTATCACTATGGTTCTTTTGATGGCAGTAACCACATATATTTTTTTGACAGAGTCTTAAATCTTTTTATAGTTTCTTTAAAATATTGTGGGAGAATGTTTTTCTCCATCAGTTATAAAGAATGTCAGATTTTCTACTTATTATTTTGGGGTCTGGTAGCTGGATTCATACCACTGGACTTGAAAAGAGATTTTTGAAATTCCAGTTTAAGTATGCCCATCTCCTCTTCAAAATCATATGAAACACTCATATTGTTTTTGTGATTCATTTCATTTTTAGACGGAAATCCTAAAGTTTGCATTAAGTGTTTTTTGTGTTTTCTTCAGATTTTAGTAAATCTTCAATTTACTTTCTTTACAATCTTACAATCTTTCATTTCTTATTACATTTAATTTTGGTTATTATTACTTATATAGCTAGAAGGCCTAAAGTCAGGAAGACCTAAAATAAAATCTGATCTCAGACATTTACAAGCTGTGTGACTTTGGATAAGTAACTTAACATGTCTGCTTCAGTCTTCTCAATTGTAAAATTAAGATAATAATTTTCCACCCAGCAGGGTTGCTATGAGAATCAAATAAGATAATATTTGTAAAGCATTTAATGCATAGTAGGCATTTAACTAAAGCTTATTTCCCTCCTTCCTTATTTATGATGGCACTATCCTAGCAAGACTTGGACCTAAATGTTCCATTAACAGATGAGATCTTTGACTATAACTGGCCAAATCTCTATCCAATTTTATGACATGTTATTGATACATAATGAAAAGATTCATCCAGCTCATCCCATTTCATACCTACTTATGATTACCAACTTTTATGGACAATACCATCCACATTGGAGCATTTCCAGAAGCTGAGGTATTGATATTTCTGATTATTTCCAGTACATCTTGCCTTCTGGTAGTACCAGAAAATAAAAGAGGACTACAGTCTCTGCTGACTTCTACATCAAATTGATCAAGTGCCAGCCTGCTTGCAGTCCTGTGCTAGGCTGTCTACTTCCTTAACTCAAGAGCATCATGCCGACCGGAATACTAATTCCTATGGTATTGCCAGAACTCAGTTCTCTAGTGTTTCAGGATCTCTGCCAGGCCTTCACAGCCAATGTAGCTATCTTAAGGACTTGCAAAGTCCCACTTTACATCAACCTCAATAGCATCCCCCTATTTCGCCATTGTCCCTTGCTGTCTCATGGCAAGGATGATGGGCTAGACTTTAAGGGGATTATTATTTTTGTTGTTGCCATTTTTATTATCTTTGAACTTACCATAATTGTTATTTTTATTATAGTTGTTTTGAAATTATTTTCCTTGTTATAATAATTATTATATTCCCAAGGACCTAGAGAGTCAACTCCAATTGTTATGGAGTTCAGATAGAAATAATCCTGGGAAAAGTCATTATATTGCTACTGGTATGGGAGGGAACTGGATCTGTAATTTCCCTGGTATAGGTAAATGCCAGATGAGGAAATGTTTTCCGCTTATGCAGATCAGTACCTTTCCTATTCTTTATCACCTTAAAGAGAGTGGGGTCCTCAAAGGTTAAAAGTTTACCAAGGATTACTCAGACAATAAGGTGGGAAGCAGAACTTCAATCCAGGTCTTCCTAATTTTGAGGCCAGCTCAAATCCAGGATATTAACCTGCTTCTCATTGTTCTTTATTCTTATATATCTAATAAGTTCTGAAGACTATTGCTCTGATGGGTAAGAGGGCTGCTGTTTAAAAAATTCAATAAATTAATCAGTAAGTGTATATTTTTAATGTTTTCTTTCCCCCAATTACATGGTAAAACAAGTTTTTAATATTATTTATTTTTAAATTTTGAGTTTCAAATTCTATCCCTCCCTGTTTTCTCTCCTCCATCCCAAGACAGTAAGCAGATATAGGTTATACATGTACAATCATGTAAAAACATTTCCATATTAGTCATTTTGTGCAAGAATCCTTGAATAAAAGAAAAAGAATAGAAGTGAAAAATAGTATGCTTTGGTCTATATTCAAATGATATGAATTCTTTCTTTGGAGTCAGATAGTATGCTTCATCATTAAACCTTAGGGATTGGCTTGGATCATTGGATTGCTGAGAAGAGCTAAGTTATTCACAATTCATCGTACAATATTTCAGTTACTATGTGCAATGTTCTCTTGGTCCCGTTCACTTCATTTTGCATCAGTTTATAAGTCTTTTCAGGTTTTTCTGAAGTCATCCTGCTTGTCATTTCTTATAGCACAATAATATTCCATTACAATCATATACCATAGTTTATTTAGCCATTCTCCAATTCATGACCATCACTTCAATTTCCAATTCTTAGTCACCACAAAAAGAGTTGCTATAAATTTTGTATAAATAGGCCATTCCCCCTCCCCCCTTTTTGGATATCTTTGTCATATAGACCTGGTAGTGTATTTCAGTAAGTGTTTATTAAATGTCTGCCATTGTAATATGCCAGGCACTGGGGAAGAGTATTGGGAGCTATTTGTCTTCTGTAAATCCACAGCAGTAGACAGAGACAATGCACACTTCATCTGGCTCATTAAGCTCCTTAAAGAAAACCTTCTTGCAATTTCTGGTGGCATGGACCTGGCTTTGCAGTACTACCATAAAACTCTCCATTTCTGAAAGCTAATTGAAATAACTCAGTTCGCATCCTCCATCTTCCTCAAGTCTCTCTTACCAGACCCTCCTGTATGCTCTCTCGGGGATTCTGGGCTCTATAGAGAGCTTTCATCTTATCTTGCCCGGAATCATGAAACCATGTTTCTTTCTGACTATGTCCAGACCAGGCCACCATAAGTACCAAGTCTCTTTCTAGCTCCCTTTATGCTTTAACTTCTCCCATAAGAATGTAAGTTTCTTGAGGGCAGGAATCACCAGTCACCTGCTTGTGTTTGCATCCCCAGCTTTTATCACAGAGCCTGGCATATGGTGAATACTTCATAAATGTCTTTTCATTGATTCATTCACCTCTTTGCAGACATATGGATGGCTGAGTTCATCAATATGTTACCCTTCGGGGGTGTTTTGATTCTACCATTAGTTGAAGTTTTTCCATAAGATCCATCCAGAGGTAAACTTTGCTTTACTTATGTAACTCTTGGCGACATTCAAAAACTGCAGTGGTCTGCACCTAGTGTCAGTCTTTAGTGCTTATTTTTTGTTAAATGTTGCTGTTGTTATGGATAAAGATTGCATTTTATTTAAGTCTAACTATGGCATAGAATTACAACTTTGGGTTTACATGAAGTCAGCTCAGTCTTGGGACATCTCACAAATCTCTCTTCTGATTGTTTTGTCCCTACCCCAGGGTTCTTCCTAGGATTATCAGAACATAGCTCAATTTTAGGTTTCTAATAGAAAAGGTAAAGAGCTTTGTTTCCTATGCAAGCCCTCAGGTCAACAATACATTAAATATAGGGCAGGTTGTTGGGCTTTTCTTTTTTCCTAGTAGAAAAGAAAAACTCAAAAGACTTAAACCAAACCAAGCTGTTAAATAATCTCCATCTTTCCAGGGGCCTATATTGACACTCCTAATTTATATTAATATTCTGAACCCTGCCCTCTACCCCTACCCCATACTTCTGAACAAAGAAAACTTTACAGAGAGTTGATAGAGAATTGATAGAGTTGCCTGTTTCCTCCAGTGAGCACCTCTTCCCTGGGGACCACATGGTTTTCTCCTGTTCTGGGCCCATGGGATTCCATCCCTCCTGAGATCTCATGGTTCCCTGCAAGGAGATGAGAGGGAAGTGAGAGCAGAAGAGAGAGGGTCACAAATCAAGACTTTACCTCCAGGGAACTAAGTCTAGGTACCTAAACTTTCCTTCTCTTCTCTTCCTGTCTTTCAGCTCTGGATCCCTCAATCTCTACTTTCTCTTTTAAAGGCTACGTCCACAGTAAATGCACTGGTGTATGACCATCAGTCCTACATCAGTGAGGATGTTTACATCTCTTATAAGGAGACAATCACAATGCTAGAACAAAGACTTGATTGTGGGTTTCATTGAGGACACAGAATAATGCCTGAGTGCACAGTTCTATCCATAAGCTCTGTATCATCCTCAACATCAAAGTGCTTAGCATTTAGCAAGCATTTAATATATATTTATTGTGTTGTTGATTCAGGGACTGCTATTGTAATTTTGTAGGTGTGGAAACTAAGGCTCTGGGCTTAAGTGACTGATTCAAAGACACATAGCTAGTAAGTACTGGAACTGAGACACAAACCATGGTCTTCTGACTCTAAAATCCATAGTTTTTCCTTCTATATCATTCTGTATCTATTATTAGGTCTTGCCAGAGCTGGTGCAGTAGAGAGAGCACCAGGTCTGGAGTCAGGAGAATCTGAGTTCAAATTTGAACTCAGACACTTACTAGCTGTGCAACCTTGGGTAAGTCACTTAACTCTGTTTCAGTTTCCTCATCTGTAAAATGAGTTGGAAAAGGAAATGGCAAAGCACTCTAGTATCTCTGGCAAGAAAACCCCAAATGGGGTCATAAAGAGTCTGGCCCAACTGAAATGACTGAACAAAAACCAACCAGAGCTTTTGCTATGTTAAGAAATATGGGGTTACCTTCATGATAGAGGGAAGCATCAAAATAAGACTGGAAAGGAAGTAACTGAATATACACACACATGTATACACATTAATAATACACACTCAAATTTCTGTGTGCAGTGCGTGCATTTTATATCTGCAAAATATACATATGTATATGCTATATAAACATATTTATACGTACGTTACACACATTCATGGGAGGTCAAAATAGATGGAACAGATTAATACTGTGATGTGGTCAGGATGGGAAAAGGGGCAAAATGGAGACATGACTGAACTTAGAGACCAAAGAACCAGATTCAAATCCTACTTTTGACCCTTTCTAGTTATGTGAGCCTGGACAAGTTTCAGCTTCTCTGTGCCTCCATTTCTTTGTGTATAAATGAGAATAATACCTCATTAATTCAGTGACTACCTCCCAGGGCAGTTGTGGGGCTCAAAACCAGTAAAGCATGGAAAGCACTCTGTAAACAAGGGACATGCTCTATCCTACTGACATCTCCCTGCTTTAGTCTTTTCAGTTGTGACCCTATTTGGGGTGTTCTTGGAAAAGTGACTGGAGTGGTTTGCCATTTCCTTCTCCAGCTCATTCTACAGAGGAGGAATCTGAGACCTAGAGGAGGCAAAGTGATTTCCCAAAGTTCCTCTGCTAATAAACTACAGAATCAGGATTTGAACTCAGGTCCTTCGAATCCTAGTTCATTTATTTTTTAAATCCTCAGACCTGCAGCAGATGCCTCTATTTTTTTCTCACTATTTATCTTGTGATACATGTAGCCACTCTGTGTTCAATGGCCCACAGAGCTGCAGCTGGGATCTCAGTTTACTTTAAATCACATTTATAGAACCATAGAAACACAGTGTTATCGCCATAGGGGGAGGGGGAGGAGACACAGCTGAGCCACAAAGGCAGAAAGGGAACAGTCTGAACCAGAAGTGAACAATGGTGTTTCTGTCTTATCAACACTGCCTCCCGTCAGGACTTTTAAAGCCAGGAGATGATGTAATCATGACCACCAGCCGGAGAAATTAGGGCCTCCAGGCTTCTGGTGGAACAATGCAAAATTCAGGGGGAGGGAGGAGGAAAAAGGGGGTTAGTTATGGAAAGGTGGTGGCCTTGGGTCTCCAGGTGCCTGGGGAATGTGTGTGTGCGTGTGTGTGTGTGTGTGTGTGCGCGTGTGTGTGCGTGTGTGTGTGTGTGTGTGTGTGTGTGTGTGTGAACTTCACTAACATCCAATCTCTGTGGAAGGCAGCCCAGAGAGTGAGCACGGGGTGTGTGTGTGTGTGCGTGTGTGTGTGTGCGTGTGCGTGTGTGTGTGTGTGAACTTCACTAACATCCAGTCTCTGTGGAAGGCAGCCCAGAGAGAGAGCAGGGGGTGTGTGTGTGTGTGTGTGTCTGTGTGTCTGTGTGTGTGCGTGTGTGTGTGCATGTGTGTGTGCGCGTGTGTGTGTGTGTGTGTGTGTGTGTGAACTTCACTAACATCCAGTCTCTGTGGAAGGCAGCCCAGAGAGTGAGCAGGGTGTGTGTGTGTGTGTGTGTGTGTGTGTGTGTGTGTGTGTCTGTGTGTGTGTGTGTCTGTGTGTGTCTGTGTTTATGTGTCTGTGTGTCCCTTTCAGAGTATCTAGAGTGCCTGTGGCTAAGTTGACATGGCACTATGAAATTGAGCACCATTCATGCCATTTACAAGTAGTTTGTGGTGACTGTTCCTTTTTCAGATTGCCCACAAGTTACCAGGGATCCTGGCCTTCCAAAACAAAAACTTAGAGGCATGCTTCACGTTCAACAATCCAGATGAGTTTTACTAAACAAAATCCTTTTATCATCATTGACCTATACTGGCGCAACTCTGTGTGTGGGGACACTAGCAAGGAAAGCCCTAATCCCTTGTATATACCAACATCCTTACAGAGAATGGCAAGCCCTCAGCTGTTTCACTTTCACCCGTAAATCCACAGCAGAAGCACAAAATCGCTGCAAGGACTGTCTTGAACAGTGAATTAGACCTGAAATATTCTCATTGCAATCATTGTACACTGATGTGCTTGCACACCATCTCTGAACCCTCAAAACCACTTGCATTGGCCACTGTGCCTAAGTTCCTGATGCTCCTAAATGACTTCAGAGTTTCTATCCCTTCTTCCCTCATTTCAGTTGCTTCTACATGGAATCTGGAAAAGAAGCCTTCACTTAGATGCAGCAACATGTGTTTCTGCCTCTTCTCTCAGTTCCTTCTGAGAAATGGTACTTCTTCTATTAGGGTGTGCCCATTTAGGTTAGGAGAGCTAGGAGGGACAGGAAAGATCATCTCCTCCCACTCCTAACCCTATTCAAGCTTGCCTTCTCCAAAGTTCTGAGCAGAGCAACCTTCTCCCTCCAGACTTGGCTGGGGCTGTGTGGGTCAGGACTTCCCCCTAGATGGGCAGTCTTCCTCACTGTCTGACACTTCTAATGTGCTAATGCTATTACCCCTGTTTGATTTTCCTCCTGTCTGTCTTTCCTGCCCTCTGGAGATCCTCCCCAAATTCCAAAGCCCGGCATATAATCCAATAGGATCTGACTTATTCAGGAAAGACTGCTACTATGAAACCCTCTACTGACAAGTTTCTGACTCCCCAGGTTATTTCCTATGCCATTTCTCCAGCTTCGTAAGTTCCCTACCAGTGCCCATCTTCAGTTCCTTTCCATTTTACCCATACTGGAAAGTTTTGGTGCCTTTATGTTAAATATTTCATTTTTGGAGCATGTCTTTGTATTCTTTGGGCCTTGTACACACATAATAGATAAATAAATATGTATTGAATAGACATTTTCCAGAGGAGAGAAAACTAAGATCCAAATTCCCTGTGGCACATAATACACTCCTAGAGGCTGTTATCTACCCATGTCCTCCCTGAAACCTTTCCAAACTACACCAACACAAATTGACTTTTTTTAGTTTAAGGGTTTTTTTTTTTAGCCATGTCTGACTGTTCACTACTCTTTTCTTGGCAAAGATACTAGAGTGGTTGACTAGTCCCTTCTCCAGCTCATTTTATAGATGACAAACCTGAGGCAAACAGGGTTAAATGACTTATCTAGGGTCACATAACTAGAAAGCGTCAGAGGCCACATTTGAACTCAGGTCTTCCTGACTCCAGACCCAGCACTCTATCCACTGTGACACTTAGCTGCCTAAGGAACTCTCCTTAGGCCAGAGCATTTTGGCAAGTTGTCATATCTGGGCTGTCTAGGGCTCTCTACTACAACCTTCTGAAAGTTCTGCTTTACCAAAAACCAAACAAACAAAAGTCTGGTTGCTATTATACCTTAAAGCAGCTCAAAGTGAAGTCTGGGGACCCCTGGGTATCTACTTGCCCTTTTAAGAGGTCGAAACTATTTTCATAATAATAGACATTTTAATTTCTAATATGGTAAATTTCAAGCCATAACCCATAACCCACACAAACAAAAGCTCTTTGGGGTTATCTGCAATAATTTTTAAAGTGTAAAGGGGTGCTGAGACCCAAAAGTTTGGGAACTGTAGCCTTAAAGGCTGAAGGGACTTGGGAAAGGAGGAGAGAGAGGAAGAAGACAGACAGGGAGGAGGGGAAAGCAATGGTCTTTGCAGACAGTTTTCTACTGATTCAGGGATTTTGCTTGTTGAGTCAGATAATGCATTCAGAGTGATGGAATAGCGAATCTGATCTAAACTGAGTGTGGGCCACTTTGCCAGATGGCTCCCTCTGTATACTCACGTGTGTGGTGGTTCAGGGGGACAAAGTACACCAGGCAGCATCCAGTTACAGGGCCATTGTGGTTGTATTTGCTGAGATCCAAATCTGCTTTTTCTTTTGAGTGGGGCTTGAAGAGGGGGAGGGAGGCTGGGGATGGGGGAAGCCCAGAATGAGTTCTTTTTCCTCGGGGACCTTGCCAAGCTAACACCACAGAGCTGTTGTAAGCTCTCTTGGATAATAGACATTATTTTAATATGTTCAAGGATGCAAAACACTTCTCTTTCTGTGACCTAGAAATAGAGTGAATGTGTTGATTAGGCTTGAAAAATTTTTTCTTTATAATAGAAAAAAGATTTTACATAAATATACATATTCTTTCATTCTAACATCATCGTCAAGAAGGATACCACCAAGAAGGTATAGCAAATTTGAGGGCTGCCGGTTCACTAGACCTGGAGTTTTCAGGGGACCATAAGGGACCCAGGCAGAAAAATATAAGATCAAGAGAGGGCTCAAAGATTATCAAGAAAATAATTAACTGATCTTTGAGCCTATACAAAAACTATTCTTATCTAAGAAGCTGAGAAAATCCATCCCATTTTTCCAAGAGGATTTTTCACTAGTAAGTTCTGATTAACAATGCTTTCCTAGGAATCACAGGACTTGGTAGATGGGAGGGATTTACTATTTACTATGTGTGTTTATTGTGGAATGGGTATTTAATGGGAAGGAAGCCAATCCTTGGATATAAAGCTTGGGGACCTTTCTCTCCATTAATGAATAGTTATTAGGAGCTTAGCTTGAACCTAAAAATTACATCTCCTGGACTAACAATATTTAAGAGAACAGACACATATAATTCCATTCTGATATCCCCTCTCTCTGAGGAGAACAGAGTTTTCTTCATCTCCAAACTCTTGCTTTGCTTCCTGACAAAAATCAAAGCCTCTTTTTGAAAAGGGTGGGTGGGTGAGTGGGAGAGAAATATTAGAGAAATATCTATTTTGCCTTCTTGTCAGTCATACATGACACACTCCTTGTTATGAGAGCCTTGCTTCATAAAGAAGAAACACAGGTAAGTAAAACCAGCAGATACAGGGACAACGTAAGAGCTAACAATAACTGATATTTATATAGCATTTTGTGCAGCTAGGAAGCAGTCAGAAAGATTCCTCTTTGTGAGTTCAAATCGAGCTTCAGACAGGGACAGCTAGGTGGTGGAGTGGATAGAGCACTAGTGCAGGAGTCAGGAGGACCTGACTTGAAATCTCACCTCAGACACTTGACACTCACTAGCTGTGTAACCTTGGACAGGTCACTTAACCCCAATTGCCTCATCCTGGGTCATCTCCAGTCATCCTGATGAACATCTGGTCACTGTATTCAGATGGCTCTGGAGGAGAAGTGAGGCTGGTGACCTTGCACAGCCCTCCCTCACTCAAAACAAAGTCAAGTGCAAGTCATGTCATTATTTCTCTGATGGCATGGTCTTCTTCAGCAACAAAGGATGAACACAGACAGCTTCAGACACTAACTGTGTGATCCTGGACAAGTCCCTTAACTCTCATTGCCTCAATTTTCTTATCTGTAAAATGAAGTGGAGAAAAAAATAGCAACCTCTCTGGTATTGCTGTCAAGAGAACAACACATAAGGTTGTGAAGGCAGCCATGACTCAGCAACAGGCACCAACAAATAGCACATCAGTGTTTGAAATGCTCTCTCCATGTGTAAGAGGAATCTAGGCAGTATGGGGGGAAGAGAAGACCATGGTAGGCAAGTCAGCTCATCAGTTTTCTCATCTGTAGGGATCCTATCTCACAGGGACGCATCTCACAGGTTGGCCTGAGGACCACATGAGACAAGACTATACCTAACAGTGTAGGCAACATTTCACACCAATTGTTCCCAACCACTCAAATGAAAGGCAAGCGAGTTCTCTCCTCTTCTCCAACTTATTTATTATGATTGCATAGAATCTAGCTTCATTTTATTGTTCTGCTCCTTTCTGTATCTGTGATCATTGTGCCTACTGCTTTCCTATTTTGCATACTCTGATGTCTTCATATCTGACATTTTTTACAGGGAATCATCTTCAGTTGGAGTCATATTCCAGAGTTTGCTCATCTATTCTTCAATCCCATTTCTTTTTCAATTCTCTGATACTATAAAAATTGTTACTACAATATATTGGCATATTTGGAATTATTTTTTTTTGTCTTTGACCTTTCTAGATCATATGTCAAGGAGTCAGAATTAGGGGATATATGTAGAATAATTCTAAATTGCTTTCTAGAATGGTTTGATCAATGACAACTCCACCAATAACGTATTAGTATACCCCTCTTCCCTCAGCCCCTTTAGCACTGTGAATTTCTATTTTCTGTCATCTTTGACAATTTTATGAGTATAAGGTAAAACTTCAGAGTTGTTTGAATTTCAATCAGTTAATCAATCACAAAGCATAACTGGGGATACAAATTTAAAATTAAGACAGCCCTTGGTCCCAAGGAGCTTATACTCTATTGGGAAGCTATAAGCTTATTGATAAGTAAATATGAGGCAGCTAGATGGCACAGTAGAGAGAGTACAAAGCCTGGAGTCAGGAAGACCTGAGTTCAAATTCAACCTCAAATACTTGCTGGCTGTGTGACCCTGGGCAAGTCACTTAATGCCCTTTGCTTCAGCTTTCTCATCTATAAAATGTGCTAGAGAAGGAAATGGCGAAACACTCCCATATCTCTGCCAAGAAAAGAGTCATAAACAGTCGGACGTGACTGAACAGTAATAACAAATATATAATACATACAAAATAATCACAAAGGCATTCTGGGTAAAAGGATACTAACAATTGAAACAGATTAGGAAAGTTCTATTGAAGGAGGCGGCATTTAGTAGAGCTTTGAGGACAGAGAGTTTCCCAAAGGCAAAAAAGTGAGGAGGCATAGCATTCCAGGCAAGAGGGATGAACTATGCATAGACATGGAAGAAGAAGGATTGTTGCATGCAGTGAATCCTATGCACTAAATACAATCAGCATGGAAATATTGGCCAGAGCCCAGTTAAGAAGTGTAGAAACAAGGAGAGCAGCTAGGCACCTACCACAACAGTCAAGGTCAAAGGTGATGAGGGCCTGGACTAGAGTGGTTGCTGCGTCAATGGAAAGAAAAGAATGGATGCAAGATACATTGAGAAGTTGAATCAAGATTTGGCAACTATATAGATTGGGATGTTGCAGAGTTCAGTGAAAAGTCAACAGTTGAGCTTGATTCTAAGTTTGTAAATATGAATGACTGAAAGGATAAATAGAAATATAAGTTAGGAAGAGGGTTGAGTTTAGAGAGAAAACCCACCTGTCCAAAACAGAACTTATTATCTTCCCTACCTCTACCATCCTCCCCCAAAACTACACTTCTGGCAAACTTTCCTACCTGGCCAGGGTTCCACCACAGTCATCACCTGTGTTAGAAACTTCAGTGTCCATCTCAAGTCCTCATTCATTCATCTACACCACTGCTAAATTTTATTGATTCTATCTCCATGACATCTCTCACACACATCCCTTTCTTACGACCCATAACCTCACCTGTACTATTGCAAAAACTTGTCTGATTCTGTCACTACCAGTTGTAGGTCAGGTCTGCTTAAAATGTTTTCCCATGTGGTCTCATCCCACTTTTCTGGTCTCCTTCGTAGACTATAGCCACTCATAATAGTATCCTTGTTATTCTTCCAAAAGTACATTCTATTTTGTGTCTCTACGTCTTTGCACTGGCTGTCCCCTACCCCTGGCATATACTTTCTCCTCATCTTTTTCTCTTGGAATCTCTACTTTCCTTCAAGACATAGCTTAAGTGTTATCTTCTGCATGCAGCTTTTCATGGTCTTCCAATTACTAGAGCCTCTCCTCATAAAGTTACTTTATATTTATTTTTATGTGTTTGTTTCATGTATCAAAGGCACACATAAATCCCAGTCCTGGCATACTCACCATTAATGCCTAGGATGAGCATGTTGTCTCCTACTTAGAATATAAATTCTCAGAGCACAGGGACAAGTTCCCTCTTGTCTTTGTATCCTAAGTATCTTCCAAGTACCTAGTATATAGTAGGCGCTTCACTAATATTTGCTGATTAATTAAAAGATAAGTTTTGTCCTTGTTGCATTTTGAGATACAGGTCTTGTTTGAAGTTAAATATATGGAATAGGCACTTAGGAGACAGCTGAGGCAGGACATACACATTCGGGAGTCATCTGCATAGAGATGATAGTTAAATATATGGATGATGATGAGATCAGTATGTTAAAAAAAAATAAAAGACATAAGAAGACAGTCCAAGACAGAGTCCTGAGGTATTCCCACAAATTTGGGTAGAGTATGGATAATAAGTCAATAAAAAAAAGTCTGAGAAAGAGCAATCAGATAAGGAATGAGAAACATTTCTTACAATTCATTTCTCATTTTATTGAGGATTTGGAGCATGCTTTCATACAGTCATTGATACTTTCTATTTCTTTTTTTTAATTGCTTTTTCATGTCTTTGGACTGATTATCTATTGGGGAATGGTGTCCTTTTGAATTTTTATACATTTAAAGATCTGATTCTTGACCAACAAAATGAATCATACCATAACTTGATATGTAGATGAAAGCAGAGCCTATCTCTCAATTATCTTCTTTGACAGAAAGTTATTGAAATCTCAGGCTGAAGTAGGAAAGGTCCCTTCTTATATTCCCTGGCACTGGTTTAAGAAAGAAAAATAAAACATTACTACAGAAGAATGACATTCACTAGGACCACTTTGTAAAAGGGGAGAGGGAGAAGAAGGGAGTGTCTTCATTCTTTAAAAAATTTCCTAAATAATCTATACAAATTATCAGTTTTATTATGAGCAATGCATAAAATTCATTAATGTGTGAAAAGATGAGGTTGGTATATATGGGTTTATTATTACATGCCAAAATTTTTGACTGTCAAGACAAGTTTTGAAAAGATCATTTAAGTAATGACAGGAAGTTGAAATATTGTTAAATAAAAAGAATTTTAATTTGGCTAAATATTTTCATAGTGGTGAAAATATTTGATCCTTCAAAAGATGGAAGAACCAACAAGTGAGAGTTCAGTTCTGGATTTGATTTTTACCAAAGAAGAACCAGTTGCTAGGTGGAAATAATATGAATCTTGAGAGAAATTAACCATTCTTCATCTTAGAATTTGTGAGAGCTGAAGAGAAATAGGAACTGGATGACAAACCCAGTAAGTTTTGTGAGAATTGGTGTTAGAAGGTCCAGAGAATAGGTAGGCAGGATCCCTTAGAGAGGAATTCTAAAATGGAGAATAAAATTCTAATAGCACAAAGAGAAATAATTCTGTGGAGAAGGGGAGGGGAGGGGCTGACAATATGCATACATATGGTACCCAGGAGCTAAGTTAGATTTTATTGTGTTTTGTTTTTATATCATTTAATTTCTGGATATATCTCTCCCCTCTTTCCTGCCACAAAATAGGCACAGACTTTTTTTTTAAAAAACTAATCCACATATTAATTGCTTTTGACAATACAGGCAATAATTTATACCCATAGCCCCCTCTTATACAAATAAGATCCAATAATAGTAGATAACATATTTCGTGCTTTAATGTTTGCAAAGTGCTTTACACATTTTATGTCATTTGATTCTCACCACAATCCCATGAGGTGGGTTCTATTTCCCCCCATTTTACAGATGAGGAAACTGAGACTGAGATAGGTTAAGTGATGTCCTCAAGTTCACACAATTACTAAGTGTCTTAGGTTATAATATTTTGGGATTAACCTGCTCACAGATGACTAAAAACAAATAAATCCATTTTTTCTTGTGGCTTGACCTCTGTGATGATCCTCAAAGAGATATCAGTAGAACTCTGGTAATACTGGGGACCAAGAATGTGAAAGTCATGCCAAAGATGGAAAAGTAGGAAAAGAATTAGATTTGGAGGTAGAGGATCTCGGTTCGAATCTTTGCGGTTCCAGTAATATTGGCTAAATCATCTTGCCACTCTGGTGCTGTTTCCTCATCTGTAAAATAAGGAAGTTGGACTAAATGATTGCTAAGGTCCCTTCTAGCTCTAAAGTTATCATCCTATGATGAACGAGGGGAATAGCAATCATTGTGGAGGGAAATCTAAGAGCTATAAGTAGAAATTTCACAAACAAAATGTAATAAAGCTGTATGACATACCTGGCATGAATCCCTATATCATAACCCCTTGAAGAAGATATGAGCATACTTATTCTAGACTTGTTGGTTCATTCCAGCCTGACCTCAAACTGATAGATCTATGTTCCCAGAGAATTATCCCGATGCTGTTATACTCAAATTCTCTCAGGGTTTTAGGAGTAACCCTATTGTGGGGTGGCACACTCCACCACACTTTCCACCATAGCTCTCAAGCTCCTACCTGTGTGTTTCCATTTAAACATGACTAGTCACTCACAATGATGATATCACTACATCTTAAACATAACCATTTATTTAATGAGAAAGTAATAATCAGTGTATCTTAGGCACTCACTGTAAAGCAAATCAGTTACATTAGTGTTTCCCATTGAGTGGTTATTGAATTACCTTCACCACATAAAGGGTTTGCACTAAAAAAAATTTAATGATGTCTTAAACAGTAAATGGTAAAATGTCCAAACATGGTACAAATATATTTTCCTTCTATAACAACAAGCCTGCACATGTTTAAAGAATTATGTTTGTTTCTGCATTTATCAGAGATTGTCATGACCACATACACAATGATGGTGGTGTTCTTGCAGCAATTACAGTAAATTTTGACCCCTTCTGACCAAGTACAACTTGTTCTTTCAGTTTCCCAATTTATTTTCAAATGCTTTCCAATTTTCCATAGGAATTTGGCATTACAGCACAAAACCAATACCAAATGAAGGCAGGGCTAGATGATCAGATGTATGTGCATGCCTTCATTTCTGTCTGTACACTGTACCAGCGTATATACTTCCTTATTGCCCTGTCATCCTGTCCTTGTACCATATCAGCTCTGTAATGTCACGGTCAAGATACTGCAAAAGTTGGTATTCTTGTAGCAAAAACATCAGACAGGATGAAGAGTATGATTGCTGGTATGCACTTTACAAGCCATTTTGAACCCATCACAGACATGTTCTACAGAATTAGTCAAGATTTCCTCTTTTCCCAATTCAGACGTCATAGAAAAGGTGTCCATCTAGGCCTATACATCCCCCTTAGCACTTGGCATCATCAATAGGACCCTTCACATTCTCCTTGTCAGACAATTTCAGGAAATCATAAAAAAGTCCAAGCCTCTAATCTCTTCTCATTCAACCAGTTATTGCATTCAAAGGTGGCAAAGTAGAGATATAGAAAAAGAGAGAACAGATGATGCCTTATTCTCCACCAATGTGATAACAAGCTAGAACCCATGGAAAGGAGGGAGAACCTTTGATATGGCTAAGACATAGGATATTTCCTCTACAGAAAGGAAAATCTGGGATGCCATTTTTAAATCTGCCGTACCACCCCAATCTGAGTAACTGCCACACTTCAATAACTGTCACTGCCACTTTAATCTGGACTCATCTATGGAAGTCTCATCTCCAATCATCAGTAAAAGATACCCTTGGGACTTCAAGGTAGAAATAGTGACATTAAAGGTAAAATGGACATTATTTCTCCCTGGGCCCCTAGGCCAAGAGCTCTCTGTTAGGTTACTGGGCAGAATAGCTTGCCTAGTAACAGTTTCCTTCTGTTGTTAAGCCCCTGTTAAAATGTTATTCCCCTTTGGTTTAATATCTGATGAATTGTTAACAGTCATCTCTTGTTTAGTCCATTTGCATGGTAACCACCTGTGTGCCACCTAATGTTAGACCCCCATTACCAGGTAACCACCTTCTGCTGAGCACCCCACCCCCCTTCCTGACAACTACTGAATGTTGAATGACAACCAGTCTTTGATTGGCTACCTCTCCTGGCACCTGTTTTCTGTTAGGGGTCCTGTGCCTAGTAACTCCCTGACAACCTCTTCTGTTTTGGGGGTTTTGCCTAGTAGCAAGCCCCCCTCTTACTCTGTCAGAACTCTGTTGTGGAGACCGCAAGGCTGTACCGAGTAGCACCGAAATGCTTAAAATGTACTCACCCACCTCAGTTTGGGGCTGTCTCCTCTGGGTCTCTACATGAGGCAGCCACTAGCCTGGCTAATAAATGACGCTCTCGAAATTCCTGATTGACATTTGCCTGTGATTTATTAATTCGGTCCATTTCAAAGGTAATAGAAAAGACTACATCTCCTACAGAAGTCAAGGGCCCGAAGAAATCTACTGATAAAGAAATCTGAAAAAAAAAAGAAACACAAGTAAACGCATTCATCCAGTCCAGAACTACACAAACATTCACACACACACACAAATAGCCAGGCAATAGCAGCAGCTAGTAGTGTAAATTTGAACCAAGAAAGCCAGAGGCAGCCAATGAAAGTGGAGACTGGGAGATGGATTGTCCCAATGAAACCAGTATGAGCTCAATAACCAGTGGAAACAGGAAGGGTGTGGAAGCCAACACAAAGTCCTTCAATGAAACAAAAATCAGAGTTGTCTGAACAAGAATTTCTAAAGCTAGAGCCAGCCCCAGCTCTGAAAATCAGGTGAAGGTAGACCACAGTCCTCACCTGTCAAACAGAAACAGGTGGGGGGAGGGAGGAAGATAATAAGGGGTGCAAAAACAGCCTCTGTAGGTCACTGCACAGAGATACAGCACCCAGACAAGCATTCCTCAATGCACTAGGAGCCACAGCAGGTTATAGGACCATTTCAGTGTCTGACTACCAAT
Source organism: Bettongia penicillata ogilbyi (assembly GCA_023548195.1). Taxonomy (NCBI): domain Eukaryota; kingdom Metazoa; phylum Chordata; class Mammalia; order Diprotodontia; family Potoroidae; genus Bettongia; species Bettongia penicillata. The sequence continues at coordinate 3,808,839 of JAJHZJ010000252.1, read as the reverse complement.
CGATGTTTGAATATTTGTGCAGGAAGCTTGATATCAGCAAAATCTCCATCATCTCATTGAGGCCTGTCTGGGACACAACTCTTGATGGATAGTGCAAACAGAAGGAGAAAGCTGAGGCCTAATTTATAGTGGACAACTGACACTAAAACAAAAGCCAAGGTTTAAAGCCCAAGGTGGAGCCTAATCCCAACCATCACATGGAAATTAAAAGTAGTATTCATACTATATGGAAGGAAAAGAATGCCCAACCCAGCTAAGAATGGGGATGGGCTCTGACACAAAATCCCAATCTAAGAATTGAGTGTGAAAATATAAGTAAATGGATGAAGAAACAAAGCAGAGAAAGGGAGGAGGAAGACAAAAATTGCTTTTATAGATTCTGAGTTTGCAATTAAATAGAAGGTAGCTTGGAAGGGACAGCAGTAATACTTGGGGGAATCAGGAAAGTTACATGAGTCAAAAACAAGGGCATAGCTGCAGGTTTGTTCTATCATGTGACTTTTAAGAAAGTAAAGGGGGGAAAAGGAATATACAATGGAAGAAATAAGGAAGAAGGGAGTAGCACTTAGTATTCTGCATAAATGGGAGGCGAGGAGTATAAAAACAGAAGTAGAAGAGTGGAATTCTGGTGCATTTTCCCTAATATGACCCCTATAGATCCATTGCCATACATCCTTCCATCTAATGATGATGGTCTTATTTAAACAGGATTAAGGATACACACATGTACATGTTCATGCACATACACATACATAAAGTTTGTTGTTGAAATAGGAAAATAATACACTAAATAGGAAAAAATAAAGAAGCTTGAGATGATAAAGCAGAGTAGATTCAGGTAAGGAATAGTTATCAATAAAATTTTAACTTCAGAGGCTTGATCACAAGGGAGGGATTGAACAAGATAGAAATAACATGTAAGGACCAAAGACTGGCATCTAGTCTTGGTGAAAACAGGAGCAAACAGCGAAGAAGTGGGAACAGACCACTTTATTTGTAAATGACTAATGTTCTTGATCAGATTCCTTTTTCTGCTGGGCTCTTTGTAGAACTTTGAATCTGTTTCTTGTCTCATCCAGTCTGTCCTTGACACCTGATATAGACGGTCATCAGCTGTTGCAGGGATATTGTTAGCATTCCAGTGAGAAATTCAAAATCCTCCAGTCCTCTGAAGTTGTCTTGAGCCCCTAGTCAAGGGAGTAGGGAGAATATTAGGACCAAGATGAGGCTAGATTTCCTTCCCCTACCCACTCCTATTTCAATCAATTATGTCTCAGGACTTTATTTGGAGTGCTCTTTCTCTGCTTCTAGTCAATTGTCTTGCCAGTTTTATGTAAGCCCCAGAGGGCATGACAAAGCCCCTTCGTCAATCCAAACACTACCCTGTAGCACCTAGGGTAGTGTCCAGGCATTGTGAACTTAGCGAAGAGCTTTAATGTATTCTTACTGGATAAATAGATTGGAGCATAGCACCTTATCATGTACCTTAGGTGAGTGAGCATGTTTAGATTGATTTACTTGATCAACCTCCATCCTTGCAGAAACAATAAATAACTTACTCAAAGAACATGTCAATGAGACAGCACAACAGAAATTTGGGGATGCAGCCAAAGTAGCCCTCTGGTGGGACTACACATAATGCACTGTTTGTCGAACTGGAAATTGGCCCAAACATTGTAGAAAGCAACTTGGAATGGTACCTAAAGAGACACTATTCTGCAGATACTCTGACCCAGTCATACCACTAGTAAACATGAACTTTCAAGTCATCGATAACATTCTTAGCAATACTTTTTTGTGATGGCAACAGTCTGGGAGCAAATTTGATGCCCATCAATTTGGGAATAACTGAAAAAAATATGAATATAATCTTGCTACACCATAAAAATGACATAAGGGATTTATTCAGGAAACTCTGGAAAGGCTTGTATGAACTAACACGGAATGGAGTGAACAGAACCAGGAGAAAGACTTGTTCGGTGACTACAAAATTATAATAAATGATTGAGTGAATAAAAACAATAATAACTTTGAATAATAACCCTGATCAACCTTGACTCTACCAGAACAAAATGATGAAATATGATCTTCATCTCTTCGCAGAGATTGGGAAAGGAGTTGCAGAATAAGGTATAAGTTTTTTGACTTTGAAAATGTGTGAATTTGTTTTGTTTATAATTATTCTTTACTAGAGTGCTTTTATTGTTGCGGAATATTGGGGAAGGGAAAGTGATGATAGTGATGAAAAGGTAGAAGCATCATTGAAACATCAAAAGCACAAAGTCAAAAAGGTTCATTAGATGACACAAATAATTGGTCCTACTGTATTAAATTTAAAACATATTTTTCAAAATAAAATTGTACATCATATATATAAGCCTCTTTATTCTGTTCTTTGAATACGGAAATGTTGATGTTTGTTGAGGTGTCAATGTCATAATAAACAAATTTTAAAGAAAAAATGAAAAGAAATTTAAAAAATTAAAGACAGATTTGTGGGGGACAGAGATTGATTGGCTGGTTATTGTCCTTTGTTCTTGAAAAGAACCGAAATGACATCACTTTGCTAAAGTCAACTTTGAATGTGTGTCTGTGACTGGTTGGAACCATATGAACTTCGAATGCTCTAACACAGGTTGGGCACAAATAGTCCATGTGAACATTTGGGGTGGATACTTTAAATTTGGGCATCCTGCATTTCCTTAGAGCTGTTTCAATTCTGCTTTGCTCCTAGAGCACAGCACTTTCTCTGAAGGGGGCACGCCATGGAAATGCAGAGAGATTTGAAGCTGACACAGTAGCATCTGTGTGATCGGAAAGAATTCGACAGTCATGAGAAATGTGGAGGTTGAAGGAAGATTTAGTAACTGATTGGATAAGTGGGTGAGTGAGAGTGAGATGTCTAGAAAGATGCCAAGGTTTTAAATCTGGATGATTAAAAGGACAGTGGTGGCCCTCAACAGAGACAGGCAATTTTGGAAGAGTGTTGGATTTGGGGGTATAGATATTGAGTTTATCTTGAGCATGTTGAGGTTGAGATATCTTTCTAAAAGTGACTTATGGATAGCTAACTAACATAATTCTCAAATGACAATCTGGGGAAGTGGAAGGCATACCAGTTGGGGTTCAAGCTGATGGTATTAGAGAATCACCCCTGTCACCACAGAGTATCTATAGAATCCTGAGGGGATATAGAGATGCTCTCAAACTCAAACCTCATCTGTGAGTATGAGAGTTGGTATAAGGATTCTTAGAGCTTATATCTGCTATAATATCTAGATCATAGAACACCACCAGAGGTGAGAAGTACCTTCAAGACCAGCCCAGCCTCCTAATTTTTGGGAGAAGAAAACTAATACAGGAGAATGCCACTTTCTGCTGTAGAGAAGTCCATACAATGGAAATAGTAGAGGATGTCACCATCATGATCACGGATACTGAATGAGCCAAGGAATAACAAGAGTAAAAATACAGTTCTGGATAGGCTTGTACCTCCAACAGGGAGTGCAGATGCTGCAGAGAGGAAATGCAGGCTTGCAAATTCTCAAAAGAATGCAATTCTGAGAAAGAGGCTCATATGGTTATTAATAATACTGTCAAGTTAATGTCTACTTTAGTTTAAAATGCTTGGACTTTCACTGACTGAAATCAGTCCTTGAATTGCCTCTGACCCTAAAATTGAGAAGGAATTTCTTTTGTTTTTAAGAATTAGGGAATGGGCTGGAGCAGGAGCTATTTAAAGGGTAAGTGAGGCAGTAATTTCAATCACTTATTTGTCACTTAGGAATTAACATAGGGACTCATTTAAGGATTTGAAATGCTAACAAGGATGAGATTTATTTACTTATCCCTTAGTTCTTTGGGGGAATCCTTGGGCAATGCTCTGAAACAGATTCTGATTGGTTGGAAACACCATACTGGAATTCTCTTCACATCTTCCCCCTTTTTCCATAATGTCTTTGTTCTGTTACTCCCGTTCCATCTCCCGCCCCCCCCCAACCTTCCTCCATTTCACTGGAATGTGCTTACTATTAACTTGGAGAAAATGCTTCCTTCAGGGTGCACAAGTTAGCATAATCTGCTTCCATCAGGAACAAGTAAAGCTGTGAGGGAGGAAGGAGAGACATTTCGGCTGCGAAAGCTGCCTTCTCTCACCCAGGGATGCTAGTGGGAAAATTGGACATTAAGTTTCACTCCTAATTGAAATGAATTTGTTGGTTTCAAAACAGTTCCCAGTGGATCCCAGCCCACATCATAAAACTATCATAGGCAAATTGGCATCATTCAGCCTGTGCTTGAAGAGGAAAGGGAACTGAGGGAGTATATAAACTGTATCAGCATTTATTTTTACTATTAGGTAGGTAAGATAGATAAGCCTTTCAGATCAGAACTCACCAGTCAGATTACAGTATTGAGATGCTCTACGTGATGGCTCAAAGTACTGGTCAGTGGACTGAGGATGGAGTCAATACAACCTGGCTTTATATCCCACCTCTGATAGATACTAGCTGGGTAGCCATGAGCCAATCACTTAACCTTTCTTAGCCTCAGTTTCTACCTGTAAAATGGAAATATCACCAGGGTAGCTGGGGTTGAACTAGAGGTTGGAGACTAGGAAGTATGTATGGTAATGGATCTAAAGGGGTTATTATAGGGAAAATGCTCCAGAGTTTGACTGGAAACTTTAATGAAATTCAGGGGTTTAAGGTATATATGAGGTATAGCTCCTCACTGAAGGCCTTGAGCTTTGAGATGATGTAGCAAACCCATTATTGGCCATTGAGAAGGAAGATATAATGACTCAGTGGATCTTTAAAGAGGATCTGTATCCCCTTCCATTCCCCTATACATACTCTCTGCCCTTTCTCTTCCCATATGCAGACAGTCAAGAAATTTGAGCCTACATCCAGAGAGGTGTGGGGTGGGGATGGCAAGAACAATTACCTTTGCTCTACCTTGCCAGGAAAATGGTGAACTGTGAAGATACGACAGTTCATGTGTGGGTTTACGTGAGCCTGACTGAGCTCTGGCCTCTGGCAGCCTTTTCTATTTTGTGTTTCTTTGATCACAGATAATCTTGAGATGGACACTTCCAGCCTCAGAGACCACCTTAAGAGTTTGAGGAATCCAGAGGTCATGAGTCCATCAGTCAGAAGTCATGACCAGCAAAGGGAAGAAGCTCAACCTCTGGCAAGCCTTGTCAGAAAATGAGGACCTTGAGGGAATTGTTTGGACAGTACATACCAAGATGAAATGTGAAATGTGCCTAGTTAGCACTCCCACAAAATGCTTCGTCTTTTGATGGTTTGTCTCAGTCTTCTAAGAGGATAGCAGTTAGGTTACCATACCCTGTTTTAAGACTTTCTGTCAATGTATGCCTATAGATCTTGTGAATGATAAGAACATCTTTTGTACAGAGGAAATCACTTTCCCACAACTGATTCATATTGTTCATTGAATACCTTTTTGTTCCCCTATTTAGAGGTTTCCTGGTGGATATTGCACTGGGCCTGGGGTCAAGAAGACCTGAATTCAAATCCGACCTTAGACACTTACTAGCTGTGTGGCCCTGGGCAAGTCACTTAACCTCTGCCTCAGTTTCTTCTACTGTATAATGAGGATAGTAAAAGCACCTATTTCCTAGGATTGTTGTGAGGATAAGAAGAGATAATAATTATAAAACACTTAGCACAGTGCCTGGTATATAGTAACTACTTAATAAATTCTTGTTTCCTTCTTTTAGGTAGACCCTAGACATGAGCCAAATACAATTTTGAATAATTTCCCCCAAGATGCTGGAGTGGTATAATCACAGGGTAGAGAGGGTAAGAAATAGAGTCTGACCCTTTTTTAGGTGGTCAGGTTCCCCTGGGACTGAGCCTGGTCATCCCAGAAGTGAATCCTTAGTAGAGGGGGAAGAGGCCAGCCAGTCAGTCAGTAAGCATTTATCAAATACCTGCTACATGCTAGGCATTGGGTCAAGCATGGGGGATATAAAGAAAGGCAAAGGATAATCCCTGACCTCAAGGAGCTCACAATCTATGGGGGGAGACAACATGCAAACTGCTATGTACAAATAAACTATATATAGAACAAATAGGAAATAATCAACAAATGGAAGTCACTAGATTTTTTTTCTTTTAAATAGTATTATATTTTTCCCAGTAACAAGTAATGACATTTTTTTTAAATAAAATTTTGAATTCCAAATATTCTCCCTCCCTCCTCACTAAGATGGTAAGCAATTTGACATAGGTTATATAATGGATGATCACATAAAACATATTTCCATATTAGTTATGTTCTGAAAGAACAGAAAAAAGAAAAAAATCTAATAAAAATTAAAATAAAATAGTATGCTTCAGTCTGCATTCAGACTCCATCAGTTCTTTCTCTAGATGTGGATAACATTTTCCATCCCAAGTCTTTCAGAATTGTCTTGGATCATTGTGCTGCGGAGAAGAGCTAAGTCAATCACTGTTCATCATTACGCAATGTTGCTGTTACTGTGCACAGTGTTCTCCTGGTTCTGCTCCCTTCCCTTTGCATCAGTTCATGTAAATCTTTACAAATTTTTTTCTGAAATCTGGAAGGCATTATAATTAAGAGGGACTGACAAAGCCTTCCTGTAGAAGGCAGGATTTTACTTGGGACTTGAAGGAAGTCAGGGGGCAGAGTTGAGGAGGTAGACAATCTCAGGTATGGGGAACAGCTACTGAAAGCAGCACAACTGGAGAGATGAAGTGTTGTGTTCAAGGAGCAGCAAGAAAGTCAGTGTCATTGGATCAAAGAGTACACTGGAAAGGTAGGAGAAAGGGGAGGGGCTTTGACCTCTAGGGTATTTGTTTTTGATCCTGGAGGTGAAAAGGGGCCACTGAAGTTTATTAAACAGGGGAGCTGGATGCATGCTTTGGGAAAACAACTTTTTATTGAATGGAGGATGAACTGAAGTAGAAAAAGACTTGTGGCAGACAGAACCACAGTGCGTTACTATGGTCCAGAGAAGAGTAGATGGGGGTCTACAATATGTTGATATCAGTATCAGAGAAGGGGAAAAGTAAAATTTACAGGCCTTGGCAATGATTAGATGGAGTTGGGGGAGAGATAGTGAGGAATCAGGAGGGCACCTTAGTTGAAAGCAGGGGATGGAAGAGTGGTGGGACCCTTGATAGTAATAGGGAAGTTTCTAAGTGAGAAGCATCTGGAGAAAAGATAGATCCAGTTTTAAACATATTGACTTTAAGATGTCTTTTTGTTTAGTCGTTTTTCAGTTGCATCTGACATTTTGGACCCCATATGCAGCTTTCTTGACAAAGATACAAGAATAATTTGCCATTTTCTTCTTCAACTCATTTACAAATGAGGAAACTGAGGCAAACAAGTGACTTGCCCAGAGTGACACAGCTACTAAGTGTGTGAGTCTGGATTTGTACTCAGGTCTTCCTGACTCCAGGCTTGGCATTTTTCATTGTACAACCTAACTACCCCTTAAGATGTCTTTAGGACAACTAATTTGAAATGTCTAATAGGCAATTGGAGATGTGAGACTGGAGGTCAGCAGAGAGATTGGGGCTGGATAGGCAGATTTAAGAATCATCAATGTAGAGAAGATAATTGAATCTATGGAAACCAATGAGGTCACCAAGCCAAAAATAAAATGTATTTCACCACATAATCGTGACAGATTTTATGACAATTTTTTTTCAAAAACAATTATGTGAAGCTTTTAAAAATTGTGCTGGTATTACTTAAAAGTCATTTATTACTAAACTGTTTTTGATGCAAGATTAGGATGCACGCAATACTCTTGAGTATATGTTAAAATTGAATACTGACAACACGTGTGCTGAGAATTCTGGGCTCTTAATGTGCAAGAGGTAAACATGTATCCATATGCCATTGACAAATACATTGCTGTTCTGTTTACCTTTTAAGCGGTGTGACGAACATAATTATACCATATGATGATTACGTGATCGAAGGCGATAAACTTTTTGGACTAGAAGGACCAGAGTGTGATGATTATGTGGTGGCAATCATTATGTGATGAAATACAATAGTATAGCAGAACAGGACCCAGGACAGAGCTCTGTGAGACATCCACAGTTAATGGGCACGACCTGGATGAAAATGTAGCAAAGCAATTGGAGGAGTTACGAGATGCACAGGAGAAGAGCCCGAAGAGAGCAGTGCCATGAAAACCTAGAGAGAAGGGAATATTAAGGAGAAAAGGGTGATTGACTAGAAGAATAAGGACTGAGAAGAAGCCATTGGAGTAAGTAATTAGGAGATCGTTGGTAACTTTGGAGAGAGAAGCTTTGTTTAAATGATGAATAGGAAGCCAAACTGTAGAGAAAGTTAAGAAGTGAGAGGAAAAAGGGAAGCAACTATTGTAGATGGTATTCTCAAGGAGTTTTCCTGCAGAAAAATCATGAGAGAGATATGGGACCATAGTTAGCTGATGAATCAAGTGAGTATTTTTTGGAGATGAGGGGGACATGGGCATGTGTGCAGACAGTAGAGAAGCAGCCAGGAAACAAGGAGAGATTGATGAGTGAACAGAAAACGTTGTTAGAGGAGGCAATCTCCTGAAGAGGATGGGATAAAAAGGGATCACAGGCACATAGGTTCGCATTACCGAGAAGGGCAACTTCTTCAGATGAGATAAGGGAGGAGGTAGTGATAGTGTCAGCCAGTAGCAGAAACTCTCCAGCCTCTGGTACCCAGCAGCAAGTGAAAATTGCTAAACTGATATTACCCACTGTTCATATAGGGTTGATAGGAGTCCCAAATCAGATAGCACATGTAAGTCATTTTGCAAGCCCTCAAATGCTACATAAATTATCAATGCTGTGAACAATGCATTGGATAGAGTCCACCAATGAGGGAACTTGAGGTTTTCTAACTGTACTACTAACTCGATCTATGACCTTAGGATAGGTCATTTAACCTCTCTCCAGCCTCAGTTTCCTCATCTATAAAATGAGGATAAGGATGGCTCTCTTACCTACCCTATAAAGATTATTAGAATCAGAGGATATTGCATGGTGAAGTGATTTGATGTAGAACCAGAACTGAAACACTAGTTTCCTGATAATTAACCCAGGGACCTTTCTACTCAACAGCAACACTTTTCCCTTCATGATTCTCTGATTCCTAGATGGACTTAATGCTTGGAATGTCTTCTTCCTGCAGAATCAAAATGTAACTGGGGTTCAATGCTAGTTATTTGCAAAAGACTCTCCTCATTGGTGCAGAGAATGTTCAAAGTTCCCTGCTTATGAGGTGCCTAGTTGGTCAAAATTTGGGAAAGTTGAGTTGGTGGTCCAGAGAAGACACATATGCTTCCAGACTTTCCCCATGGAGGATCCCTTGAACTGAGAAAACTTTGGAAAATGCCTTCGGGTATAAGTGAACAAATCTCCTCTTCCAACTCCCACCCACTCTGCCCCTCATGCAGACACAGAGCTGTGAGTAAATATTCCCCTGATGAGAAAAGTCTTAGCAGGCCAGTGCCTAGCCTAGAGTTCCAGGTTATAACAATATTATCTCTTGTTACTCATACAGATTCTGAAACCCTGTGTCCAAGGAGTGCCTTTGATTCTGCCTGAATTCCACACTTTCATCTAGCTCCCTGGCTCTTCCTCCCCCTGTATTTACATTTCCTCTCCAATCAAAATGCCCTGGTTTGGCACAAAAATGCAGGCAACCCCTTTCTAACAAAAGTTTTTAGGACCAGCCTAGTGTTGGAGACTAATCATGTCATGCCAAGCTTTTCCGATCTGTAACATTTGCTGTAACTTTTGCTGCTCTTAGTGCCCAAAGTGCTAAAAAGAGCACAAGATTTGGAGTCAAAAACCCTTAGTAAGACATTATCTCTCTGTGAGACTCAGTTTCCTCCTCCATAAAAGTTTTCTTCTGATTCTAAATAGTATGAGCCCATGATTTCAATGGCCCAGAAAAAGTCTTCTACATGTAAAAAAATCTTCTCCAGGAGTTAGTAGCCTAAATTCCTTTAATTTGAGGCTTTGTTCTTTTAAACTGAGAATTACTGCTGACTCTGTGATATTTTGCATTTCAGCAATCATTTAAACTTTAGTGGGAATGAATCTTGATCCTTTCCTCAACAATAATTATCCTCATTTATATGCTGATCTGCTTTCCTCTCAATAGCCCTATGAGATAGGAAGGGTATCATTATTCCTATTTCGTATATGAGGAAATTCAGATTCATACAGGTGATATGACTTGCCCAAGGTCATACAGCAAATGGAGGGCGAGAATTTAGAGGTCTTACTCTGACTTTCCAATATACCAAAGAGTGTGTTCATCCTTTGCTGCCGAAGAAGACCATGCCATCAGAGAAATGATATGACTTGCACTTGACTTTGTTTTGAGTGAGGGAAGGCTGTGCAGATCACCTGCCTCACTTCTCCAGAGCCATTTGAGTCCAGAGACCAGATATTCATCAGGATGACTGGAGATGAGCCAAGATGAGGTAACTGGGGTTGTGACTTGCCCAAGGTCACACAACTAGGGAGTGTCAAGTGTCTGAGGTGAGATTTGAACTCAGGTCCTCCTGACTCCTGCACTGGTGCCCTATCCACTACACCACCTAGCTGCCCCATCCAAAAGGGTCGGGTCTTTGTGTAATACTCCTTAGTATTGAAGTATTACTACATAGAACTGAAAATTCTTTAGTGAATTTAAGAGTTTCTTGAGTAACTCTAAAAATAGGGAAGAAAGAACGTGACATCTGACTCTTCATTCACTTTTGACCAGAGACAATTTAACAGGGTACAATTTACTTTTCTGCATTAATATTTAGCTAAATATTTGCTGTATGCTATATGTATCACATCAACCATTCATTCATTCTTTTTCTGTTTGGGTAATTGTGTGTGTGTGTGTGTGTGTATGTGTAAATACAATGAGGTTAAAAAGACATTAAAACTGCTATAGTACAAAAAGAGTAACAGTTAAAACTTTCTTTTTTGACGTAAATTAAAAGAAAAGGCTCTAGCACACTGGTTGGATCTCCTCTGGAGGAATTCTGGCAAGGTGTGGTACTAGTAGAGGGGGCCTAATATACCACACTGTCTCTGAAGGACAGATTTTGAAGGGAGGAAAGACAGGAGCAAGTCCTGAGGGTGTTGAATAGCTTGGGAGGGGGAACTCCAGCATGGAGGAAGTAAAAAGGAAGATAGAAGAAAAAGGCAAATTTGGTTTTAAAATAATTTGTAAAAATATTTCATAATTCTGGACTTAACATGAGTATTTCCAAATCCAAAGAAATAGAGGAAAAGATTATATATAAAACTGCACTTCTCCATTTCATAAAGCTTCATTTAAAAATATCTCAAATATATTAATGCCTTAAGCATGTTAATTCTAAACCTGTCCCACTTACTTGTTTCCTTCTGTTCTGTTTTGTTATTTTCAAATGGTTTTTAAGGCACTTATCAATTTTTTTTTGGTATCATTACCCTCCCATTTCTTTATCCCTTGAATTTAAAAAGAAAATTCTTATTAAAAAGCATAGTCAAACAAAAAGAAATCCACATATTACTCATGTCCAAAAATGTATATCTTACTCTTCACCTCTAATTCACCACATCTCTGTTTGGAGGTCTTAGCTTGCTTCATCATAGGTTCTCTGAAGGTGTGACTAATTCTTGTATTGGTCTGAGTTCTTAAATTATTTTTCTTTTCAAAGCTGCAATGTAAATATTAACTTGTTCTACTGGTTCTAGCTTGTTCTACATCAGTATATATAAGTCCTCCCAAGGGTTTCTGAACACATCCCTCAAGTAATAGTTTATAGTACAATAAAATTCAACCATTCTATTTATGTTGCATTAATTTCTTCCATCTTTTCCCAACTGGTAGGCACCTCCTTAGTTTCTAATTGATTCTTACAATAGAAAGTGCTGTTATCCTTCAGTATAGAAGTATTGTTTTCCTTTAGTTTTAACACTTAAGGATGTGCTGAGTCAAAGGATACGTGCAACTTAGGGATCTGAGGAGTATATTTTCACACTGGTTCTGAACCAGCAAAATAGCTCCATCAATAATAATGCACTGATGCATTATCTGTTCTCCTATGTCCTATCCAAAAATTGCCCTCTTTGTCAACCTGCTTTTTATTAAGTAGAATTACAGAGTTGCTCTAATTAGCTTTTTCCTTTCATCGTTGTTTAACTTCTTCCATATACATTTACCTTTCTAAGTTTCCCTTTGTTCCTGTATTTGTCTTTCAAAATTTCTACTCAGCTTTGGCCTTTAAATCAGGAATACTTTGAAGTCCTCAGTGCCAACTTAAATCTATTTCTCCCACTGAAGAAACATACTCAGACCAGAAGGATAAATTGTTTTTCATTAGAAGTCATTATATTCCTTTTGGAATATAATTTTCTAAAATTTCCTCTTTTTTTAGTAATTGCTGATGAGTTGTGTGTAATCCTGACTCTAATTTGTTTAGTATTTGAACCCTTTCTTTCTGGCTACTTATAGTACTATTTCACTGAATTAAAAACTCTGGATTGTAGCTATGAAATTTCTTGATATTTTCATATTGGGGTAGGATCTCATCTGTGCAGTCTTTCTATTTTTACCTTGCCCTTTGGTTCAAATAAGTCTTTTTTGGATTTCATGAAATACAGTATCTAGGCCTTTTTCTTTCTGACTTTTGGTTGTGGTTTTCAGTGACTTCAATGATTCGTAAATTGTCTCTCTTCTGTCTTTTCCCCAAGTCATTTGTTTTTCATGTTAAATACTCTATATTTTCTTTTATTTTTCCCATCATTTAATTTTATTCTAATATGTCTTGTTGCATCCTGGAGTCATTTTATTCTATTTGGTTTTTTTTCCTAATTTTACTTTTCCATCCCATTGTCCTCTGGTTTTCCACCTCATCTCCTATCCTGCTTATTCACCCTCATTTTTTTTTTTTTCAGGATGAGTTCATATGTAATTATTTACCTCTCGCTTCATTTCTTCTAGTTGCCTTTGCAGACTTTATGACCATTTTCTCCACTCTGAGGCTCTGCTTAGAGTTTTTCTGTGTTTTTCTCTTAGGCAATTCTTTTCCCATAATATTTCTTCATAGAGTTTATTGTTTTCTGCTCACTCCTATCTCCAGTCACTTCCTATTTGAGACTTCTGTGCTTCTCCAATTCCCTTTTTCTTGTATAGTATGGTCATTCTCCCTTTGATCTTGACCTTATTTTCTATGGTTCCTTCTGCTGTTTCCCGCTTCCCTTGCAGCATCTGTACTCAGAATTATGGCAGACTTCAGTGTCTATGGTTAGAATGATGTGGTTGACTGACCTGTCAGTGTACTGCCGTGGTTTCCCTTACTGCACTGGGGCTCATCCAATCAGGGCTCTGACTAACCTCCTTCTCCCCTTGGACTTCCTTCATTCCAGTTCTAGGATTCTGTCCTTCCTTGATCAAGGTTCTTAGTGGTCTCTGTCAAACCTGGGATTTTCTTGATTAAGGAATCAGCCGGTCTTCATTACTCCTTGGGGCTTCTTTGATCACAGTGTTGGGTGGATTTCTGTCTCACATGGGTCTTTTTTAAAAAGTAGATTGGGGTTACCTTCCTCTCTTTATTGGGTGATATACTATCCTGCCTGGGCCTTTCATGATAGGAATGCTATATAGTTTCTATCCTTTCATAGGCTCCTTTGATGGAGCACCTATTGATATCTCATCCCACCTGGGGCTTCCATGATCAGAGTTCTGGGTAATTAAGGTCCACTCTGAGGCTTCCTTGATGAAGGTATCTAAAGATCTTCTTTCCCCTTTTTGGCTCCTTGACTCAGATAGTTGGCTTCCTTGTGTAAGTTTAATGGAATATAAGATCTTCCCTGTTCATTAATAGGCCTATGTGACCACATTGTCCTCTTTTCCCTTGGAAAAGAACCGTGTTCCCAGATCTAAAGGTACACAGGTATTTTAATCACAGATGTCTTGCTGCTTTGAACTTTGGCTCATTTCACAACTGTGATACATTCTGAGTTACATAGAACCCTGGCAAGTGCTGAGCAAATTAGGTACTAATTATGCAGGTTTTCAAGCTTTTCAGCCAATAGAGGCTGTATCTTTGTTTTGTATTCTGAGATGCTGGCATTTTGCTTTGGGGCTCACTCGTGGGAAGAATGTATCTTTGTGATTTGGCCAGAGGAGATTCTGGGTAGACATTGTTAAGGAGACCCCTCCTCTCTTTAATAACCCAGATGTTGGTGCTCCCTGGTCTGGTGATTAGGTCTCTATTATTCTGTTTAGACAGCTGGAACTCAGTCTATTGAATTCTTTCTTGGATACTCACTCCATTGTACTCATCTGTCTGCATTGTTTAATCAAGTAAGATTGTTGACCCCTTTGAAGCTGTCTTTCCTTTAGAAAAGCAGATCACAGTACCTGTGCTAGCAACCCACCCTGCATACTAGTATGGTTGCTAATACATGTTGATGGAGGACCTATTGTCTCTCATTCCATTTGGAACATCCTTGATCAGGGTACTGAATGACATATGTCTACCCTGAGGCTTTGTTGATGGAGGCATGTCTTCCTTGGGGCTTTCTTGATCAGGGTACTGGATAGGTTTCAGTCCTATTGGTGTCTCTCTTGATCTTGATGATGGGTGGCCTGTTTTCTCCCTAAGGTTTTCTAGATCAAATATTTGTTTTCTTCTGTCCTCCCTGAGGTTTCTTTGATCTTTATACTGGGTGAGTTTCTATACCACCTGAGTCTTCCTTGATCAGGATGCTGGTTGATCTCTGTTCCAGGAATGATTTCCTGGATCAAGGGGGTAGGTAGTCTTATAGTTCCTTGTGAGGCTCTCTTAATTAAGGTGCTAAGTGTTCTCTGCTACCCCCTGGACACTGAGGGTACTTCTGTCTCTGTTAATTAGATGGTTGAATAGTTACTGTCCTACGTGAAACTTCCTTAATTGGAATGCTGGGGGCTCATTCTCCCCAAGGACTTTCTTGATCAGAGTACTAAGTAAGTGTTTCTCACATCTGAGACTTCCTTGAATAAGGGACTAAGTATTCTTTTGTCCTGTTTATAGCTTTCTTCATCAGTGTATGAGGTAACCTTCTGTCCCCTTCTGGAGCTTTCTAGATCAAAATTCTGGGTAGTATTCTAACTCACCTGAGTCTTTGCTCTTCAGGGTGCCAAGGTCTTCCTTATTTTAGGCTCTGCATACCCTCTCACGCTTCCTTGATCAGGGTGCTGGCTAATTTTCTGTCCCCCTCCTTACTGGAACTTCCTTAATTAAAGCAGTGGTTAGTTTTCTGTTGCACTTGGGTCTTCCTTGATTAGGGTCCTGGATTGCCTGTGTTTCACCTGGGGCTTCCTTGGTAAAGGTGCTGAGTGTTCTCTGTTTACCGTAGACCTCCTAGATCAGGGTCCCACATAACTGCCCTGATGAGGTTGCTCTGTGGTCTTCTGTCCTCAGTGGGATTTCCTTGATCAGAATGACATTTGGGTTTGTCTTAATTGAATCTTCCTTGAATAGGGTGCTAGGGTTTCCCCTAGGACTTTCCTGATCCAGAATTTGGATGGGTTTTTGTACCCTCAGGTCTTCACTGAGAGAGACTGTGGGGTTTCTCTGTTTCCCTTCTGGTTCTTTGATCAGGATACCAGGTAGACTTGTGTTCCTTCTGGGACATCCTTGATCAGGGGGTTGGGTGGAAAGGAAGAAGGGAGGAAGGGAATTAACGTTCATATACTATGTACACATACCAGGTACCATAATAAACATTTTTATAAATAGCATCTTATTTGATGCCCACAACAGTCCTTCAATGTAGGTGATATTATCTCCATTTTATAGTTGAGGAAACTAAGGCAGAGGTTAAGTGACTTGACCAGGCACACATCTGGTGTCTGAGTTCAGAATGAACTCAAGTCACCCTGACTCCAGTTCTAGTTCTCTATCCACTATGGCACCAGCTAAATTTTTGTTTCCCTTAAGTCTTCCTTGAATGAAGTCTTGGATGGTCTGTGTTTTCCTTGGGACATCCTTCCTCACAGTGTTCTGTTCCCACTGGGGCTTTTTTGATCATGGTAAAGTTGTATTTCTTCTGTTCTCTACTGGACTGTCTTGATCAGGTCCTGTAAGGATTTCTGATCCTCCTGGATCCCCCTTGATGATAGTGGATGGTAGAATTCATTCCCCCAGGACAATCTTGATTGGAGTGCCACGTGCTGTCTTTCCTCATTAGAGCTCCCTTTCTTAGGGTTCCCAGTAGAGTTTTGGCCTACCCAGGACTTCCTTGACTGGAACACAGCATGGCTTCTGTTTACCTTCTAGCTTCCTCATTCAAAGGTGCTCCATCCTCACTTAGTCTTTCTTGATTGAGAGACCTGGAAATCTGCCATCCCTAGAGCTTGATAGGAGTGCTGAGTGGTTTCTGTCTCCCCTGGGGCATCTTTGATTTGGATATTAGGAATTCCTTGTCCCTCCTACTCCTTCCTTGACCAGGGTATTGACTAATCTCTTTCTTCCTTGGAGTGCAGAGAGCAGAATGATTTCAACACATTGCCAAGTATTCTGTTGTCTCTCCCTGGGACTTCCCAAAGCAGAGTAATGACTTGCCCATGACAGTGGGGTTTTGTCCCACCTGTGTCTTCCTTGATCATAATATTCTGTGGGTTCTAGCCATTCTGTGATTGGCTTCTTGGCATTCTCTCTCCACTAGGGTTCTGTGATCAGGAAGCTGAGGGTTGTCTCCCAGAGGTTTTCTTGAACAGGATAGTTCCTTTCTGGAAATTCTTTGTTTAGGGTGCTGGGTAGGTTTCTGTCCCAGTTTTCTATTCCAGGTTTCTTTTGTCAGAGTTCTGAGTGCTCCTAGTGTCCCCTAGACCTTTCATCAAAGTTTGGAACAGGCTTACATCCTCCTGCCCTGCCTTCAGGTTTCCTTGATAAGTGTTCTGAGGTTTTTTCTGTCCCCTGAAATGTCCATGATCAGAGTACCAGGTAGTCTTGGATTTTCTCTGGGACTTTCTTGAGCAAGGTTTTATTTGAGTTTCCATCTCAACTGACTCTTGTCTGATTGAGGTCCTGGGTGGACTCTGATCAGGACTTCCTATATCAGGGAGTTGGGTCTTTTCTGCCCCACACCTGAGTTTGCTTGGCATATTACTAGGTGCTATCTTTCTTATTTTAGACTTTCTTGATCAAGGCACCCTATGATCTTCTGTTCCCACTGGAACTTCCTTGTTTAGAATGCTGGGGTTCCTTGTTATTTCTATGGATTTCTTGATCATATAGTTTGATGTCCCAACTATGTCTTTCTTAATTAGGTTTCCTAGGTATATCTGTCTTCCCTGGAGCTTCCTTGATCATGACAAAAGATAGTCTTCTGTCTTGCCTGAGGTTTCCTAGATCAAAGTGCTAGATACATTTCTGTTTCCCCATGGGGTTCCTTCATGTCATGGTCAATAGCCCTATGTGCCCAGGCTAGAGCAGGCAGATCTCTGGATCTTGGTGTACTGAATAGTTCTTGTTTCTCCAATGAAGTTCCCTTGATCATGATGCTGTGTGGTCTCTGTTCCCCCTGAGAATTCTTGATCAGGGTATTGGATGAGTTTCTCTCCCATGTGGGTCTTCCTTGATTAAGACAATGAGTGATATCTTCTTCTCTGGGACTTCCTTGATTAAGGTACTAATCAGGCCTCTATTTTACCTTTCCTCAAAGAGGATTTTGGGGGATTTGTATTCCTTCTTGGAATTCCTTGGTCAATGTGCTGAGAGGTCTCTTTTCCCCATGAGACTTTGTTGATCAAGGTACCTTATTTTCTTCGGCTCCCCCATAGGCTTTTCTTTATCAAGGTGCTGGCTGAACTTCTGTCCCCCTGAGCTACCTACATCAGTGCACAAGGTGACCACTCTCTCTCTCATGGAACTGCATTGATCTGTATGCTGAGTCTTCTATCTGCTTGGGGTTTCCTTTCCTATATTTCTGTCTCAAGTAAAATTTCCTTGATCAGAACGGAGGGTAGTTTTGTATGTCACCTAATGATACTCCAGGACTTCTTTGATCATGGCGATGGTTCCCTTTCTATCTCTCCTGTATCCTCTGATCAGAGAGGTAGATGGTTCCCTCACCCACTCCCACACCATCAGCCACAGATGCCTTGATCAAGGAAGAAAAAAACATCCTTCATCAGGGTTCCATAAAGTCTTGTGTCCCTAAATGGGTTTCTTGATCAAGGTTTGCTGGTTTTCTGCCCTCCTATCAGTATTATATCAGAGTAATAGTTATTCTATTGGGGTTTCCTTGACTATTGGGTAGTCTTTTCACCCACCCAGGGCCTCCATCAGTGTGCTGGATGAGTTTGCTTAAATGGCATGCCATGGAGTCTCTATACCCAGAGGGGATTTCTTAATTAGAGTCCTGAATATTATGTCCTCCTGGGGCTTCTTTGATTAGAACATTTCTACCCTAATTCTCACCCCTAGAGCTTCCTTGATCCCAGTCCTAGGTGATTTTTTTCCTCCTGCCAAGAGCTTCCAAACTCTGGGTGCTAGTTGGGTTTGTATCTTCTCTGGGGCTTCCTTGATCAAAGTGGTTCAAAGACTTCTAGCTCCCTTGAGACATTTTTGTCTTGGTGCTAAATGGTAATTTTTACACTCTACCTTTACTTAATGGAGGTTCTGAGTAGACCTCTGAGCTACATGGGGCTTCTTTGATTGGAGCATTTGGTTGTCTTATGTCACCCTCTCCTCCTAGGGGTGATGAATCAGGATATTAGGCCGTCTTCTGTCCTCCTGGATTTTCCTTGATTGGGGTGCTGAGATTTTAGAGCTTCTTTCATCAGGTTTCTTGATGTCCCATTGGTCTACCTAGGGGTTTCTTGATGAGGGTGCTGGGTAGCTCTCTGTTTCTCTTATGTCCTCTTATTGAGGTGCTGAACAATCTTTGTACACCTCTGGGCACTTCCTTAATCAGGGTTCTGGATTACTGTGTTCCTCCCTGGTACATCCCTTTTCAGGGTGCTGGGTGGTCTTTTGTACTCATTGGACTTTATTGATTGGGGTATAAAGTAGTCTTTTAGACCATTTAGGGTGTCCTTGAGTGGTTTGCTGAGTAGTATCTACACACCTCATGGTTTCTTTAATCAGAATGGATACAAACCAGTTTTCCATCTCCTCTGAGACTATGGGCAAGTTTCTATCCCACCTGGACCTTCCTTAATTAAGATGGTGGGTGGCTCTTGTCTACCCTATCTCCAGGCTTTCTTGATTTGGGTACTGAGGGTTCACTGCTTCCTTCCCCAAGGATCCCTTGATTAGAATGCAGGGTAGTCTTGTATCCAGCCCCCCCCACCCCGGAATTTCATTGATTATTGTGCTAGATGTTTCTCCTGGGACTTCATTGATCCAGTTTCTGGGTGATCTTTTTGTCCTACCAGGGCCTTCCTTGTCTACTTGAAACTTTTATGTCCAGTGTGTTGTTTGTTCTTTTGTCTCCTTGGGGTTTCCCTGAACTAGGAGGCCTTCCATTTCCCTGGAAACTTCTTTGATTAGGCTGCTAAATGGTCTCTTTATCCTTTGGAGCTTCATTTATCAGGGTGCAGGATAATCTTCTGTCCTCCCAGGGACTTTATTGATCAGAAATTTGTGTTCTCTTCCACCTGAGGATTTTCTGATTATAGCACTGCATTTTCTTCTGTTCCCTTCCATGGTCAGGGTGCTGAGGGGTCTTCTGTCTCACCCTCTGGTAGTTCTTGGATCAAGATTTCTGTCCTCATTGGACTTTTTTGGACCCAGATCTTTTTGGATCACCTAGGATTTCTTTAATGAAGAAGCTGGTTTGTCTTCTGTTCCTTGTGATTTCCTTGATCAGTGCACCAGGTGATCTCCGTCCTTCCTGGGGATTACTAGATCTGGGTTTTGAGTGTTCTTTTTCTATCCTGGTGCTATCATTGACCAGGATGCTGGATGGTCTCTGTCTCCTCTGGAGATTTCTTGATCAGGACACTTCATTTTCTTCTATGCCTGCTGGAACTTCTTTGGTCAGCATGCTTAGTGTTCTCCATCAGCCCTAGAATTTTTTTGATCAGAGGCTGCTGAGTGGTCTTTGTATCCTCCTGGAGTTTATTGAGAGCTGAGTGGTTTTTGTTTCCTTTTTATTTTTTTGTTTTTATTTTTTTTTAGGGGTTCTTAATCTTTATTTTCATTCTTTTTTTTCTTTTTTATTTAATGTAAATTTATTTAACTTTTTACATTCATTTTCACAAAGTTTGGGTTCCAAATTTTCTCCCCATTTATCCCCTCCCCCCACCCTAATACATCAAGCATTCTAATTTCCCCTATCACCAATCTGTACTCTCTTCTATCATCCCTCCATTCTCTTGTCCCCATCTTCTCTTTTGTCCTGTAGGGCCAGATGACTTTCTATTCCCCATTGCCTATATTTCTTATTTCCTAGTAGCAAGAACAATACTAAACAGTTGTTCCTAAAACTTTGAGTTCCAACTTCCCCCCATCCCTCCCTCCCCACCCATTCCCTTTGGGAAGGCAGGCAATTCAATATAGGCCATATCTGTGTAGTTTTGCAAATGACTTCCATAATAGTTGTGTTGTGTAAGACTAACTATATTTCCCTCCATCCTATCCTGCCCCCCATTGTTTCTATTCTCTCTTTTGATTCTGTCCCTCCCCAAGAGTGTTGACTTCAAATTGCACCCTCCTCCCATTGCCCTCCCTTCCATCATCCCCCCCACCCTGCTTATCTCCTTCTCCCCCACTTTCCTGTATTGTAAGATAGGTTTTCATACCAAAATGAGTGTGCATTTTATTCCTTCCTTTAGTTGAATGTGATGAGGGTAAACTTCATTTTTTTTTTCTCAGCTCTCCTCTTTTTCCCTCCACTAAAAAGTCTCCTGCTTGCCTCTTGAATGAGAGATAATTTATCCCATTCCATTTCATCCTCTCTCCTCTCACTACATTTCTCTCTCACCATTTACCTTAATTTCTTTTAAGATATGGTCCTATGCTATTCACTTCACTCTGTGCTCTCTCTCTCTGTACGTGTGTGCACTCGCACGTGTGTACATGTGTGTGTGTATGTGTGTGTGGTCCCACCAACTACCCAGATACTGAAAAGTTTTAAGAGTTACAAATATTGTCTTTCCATGTAGGAATGTAAACAGTTCACCTTTGGTAAGTCCCTTATGACTTCTCTTTGCCGTTTACTTTTTCATGCTTCTTCTCATTCTTGTGTTTGAAAGTCAAATTTTCTTTTCAGCTCTGGTCTTTTCATCAAGAATGCTTGAAAGTCCTCTATTTCATTGAAAGACCATATTTTCCCCTGAAGTATTATACTCAGTTTTGCTGGGTAGGTGATTCTTGGTTTTAGTCCTAGTTCCTTTGACTTCTGGAATATCCTATGCCATGCCCTTCGATCCCTTAATGTAGAAGCTGCTAGATCTTGTGTTATCCTGATTGTATTTCCACAATACTGGAATTGTTTCTTTCTAGCTGCTTGCAATATTTTCTCCTTGACCTGGGAATTCTGGAATTTGGCCACAATGTTCCTAGGAGTTTCTCTTTTTGGATCTCTTTCAGGCAGTGATCGATGGATTCCTTCAATACTTATTTTGCCCTCTGGTTCTAGAATCTCAGGGCAGTTTTCCTTGATCATTTGATGAAAGATGATGTCTAGGTTCTTTTTTTGATTATGGCTTTCAGGTAGTCCCATAATTTTTAAATTGTCTCTCCTGGATCTATTTTACAGGTCAGTTGTTTTTCCAATGAGATTTTTCACATTATCTTCCATTTTTTTCGTTCTTTTGGTTTTGTTTTGTAATTTCTTGGTTTCTCAGAAAGTCATTAGCCTCCATCTGTTCCAGTCTAATTTTGAGAGAACTATTATCTTCAGTGAGCTTTTGAACCTCCTTTTCCATTTGGCTAATTCTGCTTTTGAAAGCATTCTTCTCCTCATTGGCTTTTTGAACCTCTTTTGCCAATTGAGTGAGCCTATTTTTCTAGGTGTTATTTTCTTCAGCACTTTTTTGGGTCTCCTTTACCAAGGTATTGATCCATTTTTCATGCTTTTCTTGCATCTCTCTCATTTCTCTTCCCAGTTTTTCCTCCACCTGTCTAACTTGATTTTCAAAATCCTCTTTGAGCTCTTCCATGGCCTGAGCCCATTGGATATCTATTTCAGGTGTTTGGGGTACAGAGGCCTTGACTTCTATGTCTTTCCCTGATGCTAAGCATTGTTCTTCCTCATCAGAAAGGAAAGGAGGAAACATCTGTTCACCAAGAAAATAACCTTCTATGGTCTTATTTTTCTTCCCTTTTCTGGGCATTTTCCCAGCCAGTTACTTGACTTCTGAGATTCCTCTCCACCCCCACCTAAATCTGTCCAGCTAGTGCTTGGGGTCTGAGATTCAAATGCTGCTCCCCAGCCTCAGAGCTTTCAGTGGCAGGCACAGCTGCTATTCAATGTGAGCTTAAGTTCTGGTGCTTGGGGTCTGAGATTCAAATGCTGCTCCCCAGCCTCAGGGCTTTCAGTGGCAGGCACAGCTGCTATTCAATGTGAGCTTAAGTTCTAGTGCTTGGGTTGGGGCAGGGCGGCCTCCCAGGCTCAGTTCCCTCTGGGCGTTTATGTGGAGACCTTCAGTAATGGCCCTGAGGTCCTGCCTGCTCTGCGAGTCCCGGGCCGCCACTGCCTCTGCCACTGCCTCCCGCAGGGGCCTGAGTTATGGAGACACCCAGCTCCCCTTTAGGCTAGTCCAGAAGGCTCTCTCACTGACTTGTAGCGTCTGTGGGTGGAGGGACCTTCGGGGCCACCGGAGGTCGGT
Source organism: Bettongia penicillata ogilbyi (assembly GCA_023548195.1). Lineage (NCBI taxonomy): Eukaryota > Metazoa > Chordata > Mammalia > Diprotodontia > Potoroidae > Bettongia > Bettongia penicillata. The sequence continues at coordinate 3,786,012 of JAJHZJ010000252.1, read as the reverse complement.
TTTTCCGGGCTCTCTGGAACGGAAATCTCCTTCACTGCATTGTTGCATGGCTTCCACTGCTCCAGAATTTGTGGAGAGTTCTTTTTACAGGAAATTTATGGGCTATGGGTTAGGAGCTAGCATACAGCAGTCTTTCTACTCCGCCATCTTGGCTCCTTCTCCCCTTGTTTCCTTTTTGTAAGGGTGATAAGGAGTCTCCCCAATGGGACCTCTTGGGTCAGTGCTTAGTAAGTTTTTGTCCTTCCTGGTTCTTCCTTAAATGGGGCATCAAACCTCTTTGATAACATTCCTGAGTGTTTCCCTGAAGCTTCCTTAATCAGGATCCTAGCTGTTGTGCTGTCTTCTCAGGGACATTACTATCTGGATGCCAGGAAGTCAACTCTCTGGTGTTTCCTTGATCAGGGTGGTCCTTATTCTCTTGGCACATCCTTGATCAGTCTGGGACTTCCCCATTAGAGTTGTTACCACCCAATACCCAAAGATTCTGTCTTTTAGTGCAATCCTAGGCTGGATAAAATAATTTACTAATGTTTCTCTTTGGATACATTCAATCTGGTGCTCTCTAGATAATTACTAGAGTAAAAGCTTCTGAAATCAGGTTTCTTGTATAGCCTTTCACATGTCCATCTTAACCAGAAAGAAAAATAGCAGTTAGAGCCCGAGTCAGACTTTGCCTATGTGAGGTACATTTTGAAGGAGGGTAAATGATTTAAACCCTCAGTCTCCTGTATGACAGAGCAAGCTCTTGAAGACAAAGCCCTGTCTTTGTGCTTTCCTCCTCCCTCCCTGCCCCCACCTAGCAACCTGGAATGAACATAGAAGGCCTGCAGAATCAATGTGTGAATGAGTGAGATTTTATTATGCTATGTTGATTTACTTGTATTATTGCAATGTTTTTATTGTATTTTCTATGTAAAAAGCCCTTCCCCTCTCATTCTCTCTCTTTTTTTAAGTGAAAAAGAGCATGGAAAGTATGATGCCTATGTAAGAACCTTCCCTGTACTTAAAGACTGATGTTCACCTCCTCCTCCCTCCCTGAAATTGCTGTGTGGGATAGAATAATCTCCGGTTTCTTCATTTTCTCCCTTAAAGGATCTCTTTTCCAACAGAATAGTGAATACTCTCAAGCCCTGACATCAGCACTATGATTCGCTGATACCAGGAATTACCTTTTAAAAAGCAGCATATTTATCACTAATATTAACTGGGTTTTTTGGGGGGGAGTGGGGAGGGAAGGTTATTAATTAGTTAATAACTTTTCATAGTTCATGTCTTTGGGGCAATCCATAGAGGGTTTGCCACTGATCTATTGATGAATTTTGTAACTGTCATGTAACAATGGAACCATGTATATGAACAGAATCTGTTTGGGCAGCCACCACTACATTAAAACCCATGTAAACCAACCATTGCCTTATTTAAGAGGGTAAATTGTAAGGGAGGAAATGATAGTGTTTTGTTTCCATAAATCAGGTAAGATATTATGTGTATATCATTAATTAAATTGGACTCTGAAACCTCACCATATTCTTGCTCAAAGATCCTCATTTATGGATAAAGCAGAAGGAGTAAGCTTTCCTTAAAGGATAATACCATCATTTCCTTGTGGGTTTTTGTTGATGGCTGGCTGTATTTTTAAATAAGCATGTAAATATAATCTTTGACACATTTTCCAGGGCCACCAGGCAAGAGGCTTTGTACAAACTGAAAGCAACCAGCAACCAATGTCCTCGTCTCTAATACTTTCAGGGGAGACAGAGTATTGGAGAACATACATGGGTATGGGTTAATGGGAATTCCTTTATACCAATTCTGTCATATAAAAACTGTGTAACCTTGAGAAAGGCACCTTATCTCTCAAGGTCTCAGTTTTCTCATCTGTAATAAAATAAGGTAGTTAGGGGAGCTCAAGTAAGAGGTGCTCTTCCCTTCAGGGACATTGTTATAGAAAGGGTAGAAGACAGCTGTGCTAGACATAGAAGCCCATGTCTCTTCCATTTTCCAGTCTCCCCAAGGGAAGTGTCTGTACAAAGACCAAAGCAGAGACGTAGAAAAGGAAGAAATGATTGTATCTGGTTCTGTTCTTCTGCTCAGATTGCAGAGAAAGGGGGTACTCAGTGCTGGTACCTAAGACTGAAAGTAGGAGATAGAAAGCATTAAAATTCTTTGCAGTAATAGAAGTGTGGAGGGAAGCAGAGTCTGGAGCAGGCAGAGAGAACAGAAGCCCAAGAGGGATAAAGGCAAGATGTGATCTGAGTCAGTCAGTTACAACAGTATCTGGTTTATAGTTTGTTACCCACCTCTCCCTTTGCCTGGAATAAATGAGGGAAAGTTCAGCCCAGCCTTTAAATCCATTTTCTTCCATTCCCATTCGACAAATTGAGAGGCAGGACAGTGAAAAAAACAAATTCAGTGTCTTAACAGTTGTAGTCATTAACAGTGATTTTACTTGATACTATGAGATTAGAGCTTTTCAGCTGAAAGAGGAAGCCAGCCTGGGGTATAGTGGGGATTTAAGTCAAAAGGAAGGAGACTGGCACAGTTGCTATTCCTCATACATGATCCTCCATCTCTGGAATCTATGCCCTTTCTGTAGGTGTCCCTTATGCCTAGAATGCTATCCCTCCTCAGCTCTACTTCTTGACTTTCTTCAAGACTTAACACAAATTCTGTTTTCTGAAAGGACTTTTCCTACCTTCCTCTAACTTATAATACACACACACATATGTATATATACATATATACACATTTAAATACATATATATGTATATAATTTCACTAAATATTTCCTAATTTCATGTAAAAAAAGCCAATTTTTTTCTAAATTTTGAGTATCTTTCCATCCCTCTTGCCCCTCCCCCAGCTTGAGAAGGTAAGCAATTTGCTAGAGATTACATATGTGTGATCATGCAAAACATATTTCCATATTAACCATGTTACAAAAGAAAACACAAACAACAAAATAAAGTTTTAAAAAAAGGCACACTTCAATCTGCATTCAGAGTTAATCAGTTCTTTCTCTCTGAAGATGGATAGTATTTTTCATCATGGGTCTTTTAGCCTTGTGTCATGTCTTTATAAGAGTAACTATGTCTTTCATGGTTGGTTTTACTCATTTTACTTTGCATGAGTTTAAATAAGCCTTCTCGAATTTTTCTGAAACCATCCTTCCCATCACTCTTTATAGTATATAGTACTCCATCACAATCATATACTATAATTTGTTCAGTGTTTCACCAATTTACAAACATTTCTCTATTTTATTGACGTGATCATTTAGAGATATAAATTTTTCCCTACATAGCACTTTTATTGCATTCCACAAATTTTGGAGTACTGTTATTCCCATACCACTGAAATCACAGAAATTATTTATTACTCTTATCATTTGTTCTTTTACCCAATGATTCTTTAGGATTAGATTGTTTAGTTTCCAATTCAATTTTAATCTATGTTTCCACAGTTTTTTATTAAATATATTTTTATCACATTAGTGGTATGAAAAGATTGCATTCAATATGTCTGCTTTTCTGCATTTTGTTGTGATATTTTAATGTCTTAATATTTATCAATTTTTGTAAAGATGCCATATACAGCTGAGAAAAGGTATATTCCTTTCTATTCCCATTCAGTTTTCTTCAGAGGTCTATCATGTCTAACTTTTTTAAGATTCTATTCATCTCCTTGATTTCTTTCTTATTGCTTTTATGGTTAGATTTATCTCGTTCTGAGAGGGGAAGTTTAGGTCTCCCAATAGGATAGTTTTACTGTCTGTTTTCTCCTGTAATTAATTTTATTTTACCTTTAAGAATTTGGATGCTATGCCTTTTGTTGCACATATGTTTAGCATTGATATTACTTCATTGTCTATGGTTCTTTTTTTAACAAGATGCAGTTTCCCTACTATCCCTTTTAATTGAGGTTACTTTTACTTTTGCTTTGTTGGAGATCATGTTTCCTACTCTTGTCTTTTTAACTTTAGAATGAAGCATAATAGATTTTGCTACAGCACCTATTTTAACTCTATCTGTGTCTCTCTGTTCCAAGAGTGTTCTTTGTAAACAACACATTGTTGGCTTCCGATTCCCAGTTCATTCTGCTGTCTACTTTGTTTTTATGGGTGAGTTCATCTTGTCCACATTCACAATTATTAACTGTATATTTCTCTCCATCCATTTTCTTTATTTATCATTTTTTCTCCCTTACTGAATCCCTTATTATTTTTCTTTCATGTTTACCTTTTTATACTTCTCTTGAGTCTTGTATTTGGAAGTTATATTTTCTATTTGCCCCTGGTCTTTTTATCAGGAATGCTTGAAAATCCTCTATTTCATGAAATATTCCTCTTTTCCCCTTGAAGCAATGTGCTCAGTTTTTTTGGGTAGGTTATTCTTGGTCATAACCCTAGATTTTTTGTCTTTTGGAATATTATATTCCAAACCCTTAGCTCCTTTAATGTGGCAGCTGCTAAATTTTTTATGATGCTGATTGTGACCCCATGATATTCGAATGGTTTCTTTCTGGCTGCTTGAAGTATTTTCTGTTTGACTTGGGAGCTCTGGAATTTGGTTATAATGTTCCTGGGAGTATTTATTTTGGGGATCTCTTTCAGGAGGTGATGGGTAGATTCTTTCAATCTCTATTTTTCCCCTTTGGTTTTAGGATATTGAAAACATTTTCCTCAGTAATTTCTTGAAATATGATTTTTAGGCTCTTTTTTTAATCATGGCTTTCAGGTAGTCCTATACTTCTTAAATTATCTCTCCTGGATCTCTTTTCCATGTCAATTGTTTTTTCAATGAAATATTTATTTCTTTTGTTATTTTAATCTTTTGACTTTGTTTTTTTATTATTACTTGATATCTCATGGAGTCATTGGTTTGCCCAGTTCTAATTTTAAAGGGATTATTTTCTTCAGTGAGATTCTGGGCCTCCTTTTTTCCCACTTGGCCAATTCTATTTTTTAAAGTGTTATTTTTTTCCAGTATATTTTGTGTTTCTTTTACCAAAAGTTATTAATTGTATTTTTGTAACTTTCTTCTTTTACTTTTATTTCTTTACCTAACTTTTTATCTAACACTCTTATTTTATTTTGAAAATCATCTTTAGCTCTTCCAGGAATATTTGTTATGCTTGTATACAATTTGCATTTTTCCTTTAAGGTTTTGCTTGTAGATATTTTGACTTCATTGCCTTCTTCTGAGTCTATGTCTTGACTTTCCCTGTCACCACAGTAGCTTGTTATGGTCAGTTTCTCTCTCTCTCTCTCTCACACTCATTGTTTATTCATTTTTCCTCCCTATTTCTTGATTTGAACTTTATGTTAAGGTTGAGCTATGTTCTTGAAGTAGGGGTGGGAGGGGAGGGAGTCTCAAGTTTTGGTCTTTTTTGCACTTCTGTTTTCAGAAACAGATTTGGTGGTTTGGAAGTTTTCAGGGCTTCCAAAGCATTATGATCTGTGGTCCCTTTGGACCAGAAGTGATACCAACCATTCCATTGCCTCTTTACCAAAAGTATGCTTCTCTCCCTTGAACTATGACCCAAAAGTGGGTATTGGCAATGGAGTTACCAAACAGCACCTGGTCCTGCTTCTGGTGCTAACACAGGGGTACTTTATAATCTCTTTCTGACCTGTTGCAAGGGCCCCTTACCATCTCTGGCTTGAGAGTTCCCAAAGCTGCTGCTGATTCTCTCATCACCACTGCCACCTACTCCCACTACTGGCATTTCATCCACATGGACTCCAGGTCAGCACCCTTCCTCATGTCACAGATTTTTCTTTCTGACCTCCTATGTTGTCTTGGGTTGGAATAATATCTGACGTTTGTTGACTCTGCCACTCCAGAATTCAATTTAAGGTATTATGTTCAAGTTGTTTAGAGGGGGATGGTGGAGAGTTGAGTGCTTTCTCTACTCTATCATCTTGGTTCCACCATGCCTCCTCCTCTAATTTCTAGGGTCTTCCTGCTTAGACTATCTTCTAACTTTCCATTTATACTATATGTATCTTATATGTACATACTTATTTGTGTTGCTTCCCCTATTAGAATGTATACTCCTTGAGGACAGGGGTTGTATTTTTCCATTTTTTATCCCATGATTTGGCATACATAGTATGTATTTAATCAATGTTTATTGATCAACTTCACAGGTATAGTATATGGCCTATGGTAGGCTCTTAATACTTTTTCAGGTTTATTGTGTATATTATTCACCTTTATGTACTCTAATCCATCCAAACTGGTTTCTTGTTACCCATGCATGACATTACATCTCCCAGTTCTGTGGTTTTGTGCAGGTTTACCTCCATTCTTAGAATATACTCCCTCATTAACCTTGCTCCTTAGATGCCTTATTTTCCTTCAAACCTAAACTCAAATTTTACTTATATGAAACCTTTCCTGATCTGTCAGATACTAGTTCTTCCCCTCATCAAATTTACGTGGTACTTATTTTTATATATTTTATATGAGAGGGAGTGGGATGCAATGAATAGAAAGCTGACCTTGAAACCAGGAGGACCTGGGTACAAATTTTGCCCATCACATAAAAGCTGTCTGATCCTTGATTTCTTGGTGTCCGAAGTAAATCTCTGAGGCTTTAAGATGCAGAGAAGGTGCCAACCATTATGGGTAAATAAGTTTCCCATACTACTGAAATCATATATCTGATCCTTATTTCTAATGCCTATATTTTGTTTATGCTTATAGTTTATCATTTATTCCTCGATAGAATGTAGGACAGGTCATTTTATTTTTGTCTTTGTATCCAACACCCCTTACATAGTATTTAGCACATAATAGACACTTAATGAAAACTAGTTGATCAACGAACACTCATGGAATTGAAATGAATTAACTAAGATAACCTCTCAGGTCTCCTCAAAGACCAATTGTCTCATAACCCTGTAATACTAAGGCAGTCTTCCTCTCAGCAGTGGCAGCTCTGCCCTGGACCATGCTGAAACTCCAGAGGAAGATTTTTTTGTTTGTTTTTTAATAAGGTTGGCATCCTGGCTAAGATTCATCAAGTCTAAACATAAAATTCCTTTAAGGGTAGGCCTGGTATGCCCTGATGTTCCATTATCTCCAGACCATGCTCTGAGAGGAATCCTCAGATTCTTCCACTTCTCATTCCCTTTCCTTTAAAAAAGTTAATGTCCTGGCAGATGGTGTGCTTTGAAAATATGCACTCACAATTATGGCTTTTATCTTAAGGTGGGAAGTGAAAGTCCCATCACCATGGAAATAGGTAGCTCATCATAATAACAAAGTTGTTTGCCACCCCCAAAGGTTCCTGAGAAGCCTCAGGGGAGGCAGAGGGGAGGGAACCACCTCATTACTTCTTTGGTGGCCAGGAATTCCCAGTCATCATCACTGTGCTTATTCTCGTAGGATTTCATGCTTCATCTAGTATTAAAAAGACTCTTTTCCCAAGGATATTCAGTCAAATCCTCTTTTAAAATCTTCCTTCTGTGCTTCATTGTGATGTGGAGGGGACTCTGGATTCCTGAAAAACATCCCAATGGAGAGCAAGCTCTGGCTAGTCTTATCAAGTTGAAAAGGCTTTGTATATGAGCTTGGTGAGGGCTGAACCTGCATATGTCCTCTAAAGACCACCCTAACTGTAGTTGGGGAGGCTTACCACCTAGTTGGCTGTAATAGCATAGCTTGTTAAAGACCAGAGCTTTCAGAGATACTAAGTTTTAGAGGAGTTTTGGTCTCCTGGGCAGTAGAGTACCCACACTGATGAAATTATAGAACACTTTGCCTGGAATCAGGATGACTTGAATTCAAATCTGGCCTTAAAAGACTTACTAGTCATGTGACCTTGAGCAAGTCACTTAACCTCTGTCTCAGTTTCCGCAACTGTAAATGGGGATAGCAACAGTACCTATTTTGCAGGATTGTTGTAAGGATCAAAAGTGCCTAGTGCAGTGCCTGGAAGATAGTAGATGCTATATAAATGCTTTCCTTCTCTTCTTTTCCCCACCCCTGCCACCCCAAATTAATGCTCCCAGTATCCCCTATGAGGGATAGAACTTTCATATTACAGTTAAGCTTTCTCTAGCATTCCTTGACTTATCAATTTGGGTTTATTGTTTCAGTTAGTTGAGCATAAGGTTAACAAAACCAAAACTTTGGGTTTAGTCACTGGCTGTAGATAGAGTTCTGGGACTGAAATCAGGAAGATTTGAGTTCAAATCCAGTCTCAGACACTTACTCAGACACTCAGACCTTGGGTAAGTCACTTAATCTCTATCTTCATTCAAGCAAGAAGGAAATACCAATCCATTCTGGTATCTTTGCCAAGAAAACCCCATAGAGAGTATGATTCATGGAGTCGCAAGGAGTTGAACACAACTGCCTGAGCAGCTAAATAACAACATGGCCAGATTAGCTTTGTCAAAAGGAAAATCTCCTCCCCACAAACACAGATTGTACCTCTCACTTGTCTAGTTTTGTAATGACATGACAAGAACCATATTTCGTATTGTAAGGATGACTCTTTTCTCTTGGTCCCAATCATTGAGAGGAAAAGGAAACAAATGAAAAAAATATTTTTCTTTCTACTCCACCAAAGGCCAGGGATTTTACATCTAAGCAAAGTAGGAAGTGTAGTAAATTAAGGAATATCAGGAAAACATTGCATACAGTAACAGCAACATTGTGTGATGCTCAGCTATGAATCAACTCATCTCAGTAACACAATGATCTAAGCCAATTACAAAGGACTCATGAAGGAAAAAGCCATCCTCATCCACAAAGAACTGATGGACTCTGAATGCAGATCAATGCACACTTTTTTCCATGTTTTTTTTTTCCTTTTTGTTCTGTTTCTTCTTTCATAGCTGTGACTAATGTGGAAATATGTTTTACATGATTGCACATATATAACCTATGTGAAATTGCTTACCATTTTAGGAAGAGGAGAGAGGAGAGGAGGAAGAAAAATTAGGAACTCAAAATCTCATAAAATGAATGCTAAAAATTGGCTTTACATGTGATTGGGGGGAAAATACAGTACTATTAAAAATAAAAGGCACTGAAGGGATAGATATATTTGTTGAGTTTGGGGTGGGGAGAGGATCAGGAGCAAGGAGGTAACTATTGGAAGAAGGAGATACAATATAGAAGAATGAAACATTGAGAAAAAAGAAAGCTTTATAAAGGAGCCAGAAAGGGACGCTTTGTGTAGAGAGAAGATAGAGAGCCTGAGAGCCCTGGATACCCAGCCATGGACCATGGCTTCAATTTTTCAGATTACTGTTTGTTCCATAGCTCACAGCCTGACAGTATCACTGCAAGAATATTAGTGTTTTAAAGATAGGCTTTTGTTTCAGGGAGCAGGCTTTGGGATTATTAAAAGAACTGTGCAATTTTCTAAAGGCAATCTAGCCTACTCTTCTCTTCCAGCTCAATTTTGTCCAGACACACAGGAGCAAGATAAGCGATTGAGGAAAAGTTCCAGAAACAGGAAATAAACAGATGGACAGATCACGACATCAAACACAAGGCAGATTTCAAATGAGGCTGACCACTTGGATCAGAGGTTCTGCATTCACCAACAAGTAAATAGCTATGATAACCAGGGGAAGGGTTCGAGCCCATTGTTTAGCATTCAAATCTCTTCATAATCTGGTTCTTTCCACCCCTTCTAGCCTTCTTAAATGTTGCTGTCTCTCATATACTCTGCAGTCTAGCCATCCTGGTATTCTGGAGGCTCGGTATCATTCCCATTTCCCATTTATGTGCCTTTGTATTGACTCTTCCCAGTGCACTCTTTTTTCACTTCTATGCCTTGGAATCCCTAGTTTCTCTCAAGAAATTTCAAATGCTGCTTTCTACTTGATACTCATCCTGATTTTCAACTTCCAGTTTAATCTTTCCCAACTAAACTTTTTTAAAAAAAATTTTTGTATACATTATGTACAGACATGTACAATTGCGTGTGAATTATGTTGACTGAAGTAAAAAAAATTGCTATATAAGTTTCTAAATCTTCAAAAAAACCTTTTTTTAATATACTCTCCCTTTGATAATAGTATTTCTACTTTTTTTTTTACAGTTTTCAATCTATTTATTTTTAGTTTTCAACATTCACTTTCATAAGTTTTAAATTTTCTCCTCCCTCCCCAAGATGGCATGCAATCTGATATGGACTCTACACATACATTCTTATTAAACACATTTTCACATTAATCATGTTGCATAGAAGAATTACAACGAATGGAAAAAAACATGAGAAAAAAACCCCACAAAACAAAATAAAGCAAAAAAGGAAACAGTTTGCTTTACTCTGCATTCTGATTCTGTAGTTCTTTCTCAGGATGTGGATGACATTCTCCATAAGGAGTCCTTTGGAATTGTTTTAGGTCCTTGCCTTGCTAAAAAGTCTATCAAAATCAGTCATAGCACACTGTGGCTATTTCTGTGAACAATATTCTCCTGGTTTTGCTCACTTCACTCAGCATCATTTCATATAAGTCTTTCCAGGATTTTCTGGTCTCCTTGTTCATCATTTCTTATAGCACAAAATATTCCATCACATTCATAAACCACAACTTGTTCAGTCATTCTCCAATTGATGGGCTTCTGCTCAATTTCTAGTTCTTGGTCATCACAAAAAGTGCTGCTGTAAATATTTTTGTACCCGTGGATCCTTTTCCCATTTTTATGATCTCTTTGAGATACAGACCTAGAACCAGTTTTGCTGGATATCAAAAGCTATGCACATTTTTATAACCCTTTGAATATAGTTTCAAATTGTTCTTCAGAGTGGTTGGATCAGCTCACAGCACCACCTCCAATGAATTAGTGTTCCAACTCTCCCACATCTTCTCCAACATTTATCATCTACCTCTTTTGTCATGTTAGTCAATCTGATAGGTATGATGTAGTACCTCAGAGTTGTTTTGATTTGTATCTCTCTAATCTGATTTAGAGCATTTTTTCATTTGACTATAGAGAGCTTTAATTTCTTCCTCTGAAAACTGCCTGTTTATATCCTTTGACCGTTTATCATTTAGGGAATGACATATTCCTGTAAACTTTACTCAGTTCTCTATATATTTTAGAAATGAGGCCTTTATCACAGACACTAGTAAAAATTCTTTCCCAGGTTTCTGCTTCCCTTCTAATCTTGGCTGCATTGGCTTTGTTTGTACAAAACTTTTCCATTTAATGTAATAAAAATTATCCATTTTGTATTTCATAATATTCTCTATCTCTTGTTTGGTCATAGATTCCTCCATTCTCCATAAATCTGACATATAAACTATTTCTTGCTCTCCTAATTTGTTTATAATATCAGCCTATATACCTAAATCATGTACCCATTTGAATTTTATTTTGGTATGTGGGGTCAGATGCTGGGCTATACATAATTTCTGTCATACCATTTTCCAGTTTTCCCAGAAGTTTTTGTCAAATAATGAGCTCTTATCCCTGATGCTAGGGTGTTTGGGTTTATCAAACAGTAGACTGCTGTACTTATTGACTACTGTGTCTTGACTACCTAACATATTCCACTGATCTACGCCTCTATTTCTTAACCAGTACCAAGTGGTTTTGATGATTGCTGCTTTATAATACAATTTGAGATCTGGTAAGGCTAGGCCACCTTCCCTACCATTTCTTTTCACTAGTTCCCTTGATATTATGGTCCTTTTATTCTTCCAGATGAATTTTGATATTCTTTTTTCTAGCTCTATAAAATAAGTTTTGGTGATTTGATTGATATAGTACTGAATAAGTAAATTAATTTAGGTAGGATTGTCATTTTTATTATATTAGCTCACTCTAACCACAACCAAATGATGTTATTCCAATTATTTAGATCTGATATTATTTGTGTGGCAAGTGTTTTGTAATTCTGTTCATATGGTTCCCTGGATTTTTTTTGGCAGATATATATATATATATATAATGTCTAACTCCAAATGGAATTTCTCTTTCTATCTCTTGCTCTTGGGCTTGTTAGTAACACATAAAAATGCTGATGATTTATATGGGTTTATTTTATTTCCTGCAACTTTGTTAAAGTTGTTTATTATTTCTATTATTAATTATCTAGGATTCTCTAAGTATATCATCATATCATCTGCAAAGAGTGATAACTTAATTTCTTTTTGGCTTATTCTAATTCATTTCATTTCTTTTTCTTCTCTTATTGCTAAAGCTAACATTTCTAGCACCATACTGGATAAGAGTGATGGTAATGGACATCCTTGTTTCACCCCTGATCTTGTTGGAAATGTATCTAGCTTATTCCTTTTACATGTAATGCATGCTGAAGGTTTTAGTTAGATGCTATTTATTATTTTAAGGAAGGCTCCATTTATTTCCATGCTCTCTAGTGTTTTTAGTAGGAATAAGTGTTAATTGATAAATGGTCAAAGGATATGAACAGGTAGTTTTCAGAGGAAGAAATTAAAACTATCTGTAGTCATATAAAAATGTTCTAAATCACTATTGATTAGAGAAATTCAAATCAACACAACTCTGAGGTACCACATCACACCTATCAGATTGGCTAACATGACAAAAGAGGAAGATGATAAATGTTGGAGAAGATGTGAGGGAGTTGAAACACTAATTCATTATTGGTGGTTCTGTGAACTGATCGAACCATTCTAAAGAGAAATTTGGAACTATACTCAAAGGGCTATAAAAATGTGCATACCCTTTGACTCAATAATACCTTTTCTAAGGCTATACCCCAAAAAGGCCAAAAAATTGGGAAAAGGTCCCACATATACAAAAATATTTATAGCAGCTCTTTCTATGGTGGCCCAAAACTGGAAATTGGGAGAATTGAGGAATGACTGAACAACATTTTACCTTTTACCTTTTACCTTTACCCTGCGTGTGACTCCCTTGTGGTCTATGAATATAATAGAATACTACTGTGTTATAAAAAAATGACAAACAGGTAGACTTCAAAAGAACCATGGAAAGTCTTACATGGACTTATACTGAGTGAAATGAGCAGAACCAGGAGAACATTATACACAGTAATAGCCACAGTGTGTGAGGACTGTTTCTGATAAACAGTGCTTCACAGCACTGCAAGAACCTAAAACATCCCCAAAGGATTCAATGCAAAATGACATCCACATCCAGAGAAAGATCTTTGGAACTTGATCGCGGAATGAAGCAGACTATTTTCTTTTGTGTTATCTTATAATTTTTTTTTTTTTTATCTCCTGGTTTCTACTATTCATTTCAAGTCTTCTATGCAACATGACTAATGTGAAAATGTGTTAAATAAGAATCTATATGTAGAACCCATATAAGATTGCATGCCATCACAGGGAGTAAGGGGGAGAAAATTTAAAACTTATAAAAGTGATTGTGGAAAACTGAAAACAAATTAATTAAAATAATAGAAATGGGTGTTGTATTTTGTCAAAAGCTTTTTTCTGCTTCTATTGAGATAACCATATGGTAGGTTTGTTGTTGATATGATGAATTACACTGACAGTTTTCCTAATATTGAACCAACCCTGCATTCCTGATATATATATTCTACCTGATGAAAGTGTATTTTTCTCGTCATAAGTTGCTGTATTTTTGGTTAATATTTTATTTAAAATTTTTGTATCTATATTCATTAGGGAAATCAGTCTAAAATTTTCTTTCTCTGTTTTGGCTTTTCTTAGTTTACGTATCAGTACTATAATTGTATCATGAAAAGAATTTGGTAGGACTCCACCAATTTTCCCAGATAGTTCTTTAAATGTTTGATAGAATTTGCTTGTAAATCCATCTGGCCCTGGAGATGTTTTCCTAGAGTTCATTGATGTCTTGTTCAATTTCTTTTTCTGAGATGGGGTTGTTTATTCTGTTAATCTGAGCAATTTGTATTTTTGTAAAGATTTATTCATTTCACTAAGATGGTCAAATTTATGGATATACACTTGGGCAAAATAATTCCTAATTTTTGTTTTAATTTTCTCTTCATTGGTGGACTTCACTTTTTCAATTTTGATACTGGTAATTTGGTTTTCTTCTTTCTTTTTTCAATTAAATTAACCAAAGGTTAATCAATTTCATTGTTTTTTCATGAAACCAACTCTTAGTTTTATTTATTAGTTCAATAGTTTTCTTAATTTCAATTTTATTAACCTTTCCTTTGGTTTTCAGTATTTCTAATTTGGTATTTCATTGAGGATTTTTAATTTTTTTTCTAGTTTTTCAATGCATGCCAAATTCATTGATCTCCTCTTTCTCTGTCTTATTCAGGTAAGATTTTAGAAATATAAAACTTCCTCCACGAAATGATTTTTCTGTATCCCATAAGTTTTGGTATGTTTTCTCATTATTGTCTCCCTCTTGAATGAAGTTATTGATTGTTTCTGTGATGTTGTTTGACCCACTCATTCTTGAGGATTAGATTATTTAGTTTCTAATTAGTTTTTAGTTTATCTTTCCATGACCCTTTAGTATATATACAATTTTTATTGCATCATGATCTGGAAAGGATGAATTTAATATTTCTGCCTTTCTGCACTGGATTGTGAGGTTTTTATGTCCTAGTACATGGTCAATTTTTGTGAATATGCCATGTACCACTGAGAAAAAATGTATATTCTTTTCTGCCCCCATTGAATTTTCTTCAGAGGTCTACCATATCCACCTTTTCTAAAATTCTATTCACCTCCTTAACTTCTATCTTATTTATTTTGAGGTTAGATTTATCAGATTCAGAGAAGGGGAGGTTGAGGTCCTCTGTTAGATTAGGAATGCTACTCCTGCTTTTTTTTTTTTTACTTCAGCTGAAGCATGATATATTCTACTACAGCCTCTTACCTTTACCCTGTGCGCATCCCTGTTTCAAATGTGTTTCTGGTAAACAACATATTGTAGGATAATGGTCTTTAATCCATTCTGCTATGTGGTTCTGTTTTATGGGAGAATTCATCCCATTCACATTCACAGTTGTGATTATTCTCTGTGTCTTTGTCTCCATCCTGTTCCCCTTATTTATTCTTTTATTTCTCCCTTCTCTCTTTCCCTCATCAAAAGAGTTTTGCTTTTGAACACTGACTCCCTCAGGCTTCCCTCCCTTCTATCAGCCCCATCCCTTTTCTTTCCCTTTTCTGTTAATACTGCTTCTCTTCCTTCTAACCACCCCCCCTTATTTCCCTTTCCCCCCTCCTACTGCCTGTAGGGCAGGTTAAATTTCTTTACTTAACTGGGTATGTTATTCCCTCCTTGAATCAAATTCAATAAGAGTAAAGTTCAAACAATACTCGCCTCCCTCCCTTCTTTTCCTCTACTATAATATAGTTTTGTGTCTTCATATGATATAATTTACCCTTTTCTTCTCCCCCTTTCCTCTTCTCCCATTACAATCCCTTTGCACCCCTTAATTAGGTTTTCTTATCACCACATCAGTTAATTTATACCCACACTCTCTCTCTACATATGTCCCTTTTACATGTCATAATAAAGATACAATTTTCAGGATTTACTTTTCTAGTCCTCCCATGTAGGCACGTAAACAGTTTGCCCTCATTGAATAATATGGGTTTTTTTGTTTGTTTGTTTTATTCTTTCCTATTTACCTTTTTATGCCTCTCTTGAGTCTTATATTTGAAGGTCAAATTTTCCATTGAGCTCTGGCTTTTTCATCAGGAAGCTCTGGAAGTGCCTTTTTACATTGAATGTCCATCTCCTTGCCTGAAAAAATATGTTCAATTTTGATGAATAATTAATCCTTGCTTGTAGTACCAGCTACTTTGCCTTATAGAATATCATATTCCAATCCCTCTGATCTTTTAATGTTGAAGTTATAAGATCCTGTGTGATCCTGACTGTAGTTCCTCAATATTTGAATTATTTCTTTCTGACTGCCTGCAGTATTTTCTCCTTGAGCTGATAATTCTGGAATTTGGCAATGATATTCCTTGGCATTTTCAATTTGGGCTCTCTTTCAGAAGGTGATGGGTGAATTCTTTCGATGACTATTTTACCCTCTGGTTCTAGGACCGTAGAGCAGTTTTCTTTGATGATTTCTTGAAAAATACTGTTCAGACTCTTTTTTCTACATGGTAGACCAATAATTTTTAGATTATCTCTCCTGAATCTATTTTCCATGTTAGTTGTTTTTCCAACTTCTTTTTTTCTCCTATTTTCTTCTATTTTTTTCATTCTTTAGATTCTGTTTGACTGATTCTTGATGCCTCCTAGAGTCATTAGCTTCTACTTGACCAATTATAATTTTTACAAAATTGTGCTCTTCAATTAGCTTTTATACCTCTTTTCCATTTGACCAAGTTTACTTTTTAAGGAGTTATTTCCTCTAGCTAAGTTTTGTACCTCTTTAACTATTTGGGCAATTGTCCTTTTTAAGGAGTTGCTTTTTTCCAGTGAATTTTTTTTTCATTTTGTCAATTGTATTTTTAAAAGAATTGTTCAGTTTTTCTTCTGCCTCTCTAATTTGACTTTTGAAATCCTTCTTGAGTTTTTCCAAGAAGGCTTTTTGGGTTTGAGACCAACTCATATTCCCTTTGGAGTTTTCAGATATGGGTATAGAGTCAATGCTGTCATCTTCTGAATTTGTGTTTCGATCTTCCCTGTCCCTATAGTAAAAATCTATAGTCTTTGCTTTTCTAATTTGCTTCTTGCCTATGGTGATTGCCTTTTCCCCTGGCTTTTAAAATGGATCTCTGCTTCTGGAACACAGGGGCTTTGTCTCATGCTTCTTGTGCTGGGGGCTAGGGATCTGGTTACTGGCTCTGTGTGCTGTGGCCTCTGGTTCTGGCAGTTGAAAGCTATAGAATGATGCAACTTACCTGGTACTGAGCTGGATCTGGTTGGTGTGTGCCAAGGCCAGGTGCAATATTTCTTCATTTCTCAAAGATTATATTGGTTGGGGTATGGGGAATTGGATCTGGCCACTGGAGGTCTCCTCCTTCCCTAGGGCTGTGCTAGAGCACAGGTAGGCTTAGTCACTATATGTCCATCTGTACTAGCGTCTTCTGAGTCTGTTGACTGTGCAAAGGCAAGCTTGCATTCCTCGTGTTGGTGCTTGCTGGTTCCACCCTGCTGGGGCTCAGGATCTACTGCTGGTCAGTTCAGGATAGGCTTGTTGCTGGCTTACTGATTCACTTCCTGTCCTGTACTGATCCCCTTAAGCTACAGCAAGAGCCTCCCAAGCTAAAAGACTGCTGTGGTCTTTCTGCCAGGTCCACTGTTTCAGAATTTTTCTTTAGGCAACATTCTCTGGGTTTTTCAAGGTCAACAAGGGAGGGAGAGGGAAAGTATTTACAGTTTATTCTCCCATATTGGTTCCCAGAAGTTTAAATCAGTGACTTTCACACATTTAGTCTGTGGTCTAATAGTCCCAGGAGCAGCTGCTGCCTTAGGCCCAGTGCAGGACTCTACCTCTCTCTCACTCAGTTCTGACAGACTGCTGTACTACACTGAGAGGTCTGGGAATCACCACTGCCACTGGTGATTCAGTCTTCTGGGGTCTCAACAGCAGTATTTCATTATTTAAATACTGCAGTTTGTTCAGTCTAGTATGTTTTTAAAATATTTTTGATTTCATTAAATATTTTCTAATTATATGTAATTTTTCAACATTCTTTTTTTTTAAGCTTTCATTTCTAAATTCTCTCTTCCACTCCTTGGGAAAGTAAGAAATTAGATATCAATTGTATGTGTGGTCAGGCAAAATATATTTCCATATTATCCATATTGAAAAAGAAAACACAGACAAAAAATCCCTCAAATAAAGTAAAAAATATATGATTCAATTCTAGCATGCTAAATATTAAGCATATTTTTAAAGAACAATCTATTCTTTCAAGTCTAGCCTTGATAAAAGCTCATTGATTTTCAGTGGTGTACAATTAGATAATGTCCCAGAGCCTTTGAAGCATGTATATCTCCAAATCTTGGAGAAATTTCTTCTCCTTTCATGATGTGTAACATGGTGCAAGGTTATGTTCAGTATTTTATCTCTGTCTGGGAATTTCTATAATACTAAAACAATTCTGCTTCTCAGTGTGTGTGTGTGTGTGTGTGTGTGTGTGTGTGTGTGTTTAGATTCCATAATTCCTACAATAGGGACAAGATTCCCAAGCCCTGAAGGTAAAAAAAAAAATTAAAAATAAAAAAACCCTAAACCAAAACATTTTTGGTTGGATGTTTTATAATTTGAAGATACTCAGATACTACAGACTCACCTAGATGTCATCTGGAATCAGTTTTGGTACAACCTTGAATGAAAAAATGAATTTCATCAGTAAAAATTACCTTTTTTTAAATTTATTATTACTTTAGTCTTTATATCTTCCCACTCATAGCAAGTTTTTTTCTTTGTTATCAACAATTGCTGTTGTAATTGTTCTTTCAACTTCAAAAAAGTTTAATGCTGCGCTTCTGAGAAACTAATAATAACCCCTCCATCAGCTAAATCCCTCTGAAGCTCTTTGCTTGTTTTCATAGGATTAATTAGACTTTTTTTTTACATCAACAGTTTGTCAGTTGTTGGCATTTTTGGTTTGTTTTCCACTACATTTTTCACTTCAATGCAAATGATTTCATTTCATTGGAAGCTTGGGTAATCTTTGATTTCTCTATACCAGTAGCCACTGTGATGTCTCTAACAGTCATTGAAGTGTTCTCTTTAAAAGCTATAACTTGTGCAGATTTCTCCCTCTCCCTCTTCAGGTTCTTTACTCTCTTCTTCTCCTTTTCCCACCATCCAGAATTACAGAAGACTACACAGAATCAAATCACAGAATTAAAGATATAACAAAAGAAAACAATGAAACATGAGTGCAGTAGGAAATCTAGCCCTCAAGTGGCAAAGAATTGACTAAAGGTGGTCAGTGTGAGATGTTGTTAGTCAACTTTGTTTAAACAGAAGCATACATATCCATTACCATTACTATCGGAAAATTAAACCAAACAAAAATTAGCAGATTCAAGTAATTTACATATCACCATATAGTTGTCTCTCTCATCATAAAGAAAATTACTGGAGGACACTTTGTTTTTATATATCCCCAGCACTTAGCATAGTACCTGGCATAGTAAGCCCTTAATAAATGCTTGTTGATTGATCCCCAGAGCCAAGTTAACCCTCCATCTACCATACCACAGCTTCCTCTTTACTCAGCAGAAGCCTAGTAATTAGTAGTAATTACTATAGTAGTACTAATTAATTGCCACTAAAGTTCAAATGAGCTGTCTCTATTGTACTTGTAGACTTTTGTAAGGCTACTAACAAAGGTTGGAGGTTTTTTGATTAAAAGTGAAAACAAAAG
The DNA here is from genome assembly GCA_023548195.1 of Bettongia penicillata ogilbyi. NCBI lineage: Eukaryota > Metazoa > Chordata > Mammalia > Diprotodontia > Potoroidae > Bettongia > Bettongia penicillata. The sequence continues at coordinate 3,766,727 of JAJHZJ010000252.1, read as the reverse complement.
GGTGAGATACTCATTCCTTCCTCTGGAAGGATGGGCATTACCAGTCATATTCAAATACTCTCTTTTTCTCCCATTCATCCATTCTCTACTCACTGCCTTCAATTGTGCCTCACTGACAGATTCCTCCAAGCCTTCATGGGAAAAGGGAGTAGGGAAGCAATAGAGGAGACAGCTTGTGATTGAACAAGTTAGACTTCTATCAAAAAGCAATGGTGCTTAACTCATTTTTGCCTAAGGGGGAAAAGTCACAGATTCAACTTTACCTACTTTGGCACATATGTAAAAATTAATAAATCAATATCATTTCCCCTAAAATCAGTTCCAAGCTGTCAGTATCCAGATCTACCAATGTTCACTTTAGCCCATATACCAAGACCAGTCACTCTTTTCCAAGCCCTATTCATAACAAAACACATAAAAGATACTCATAAGCTACATATTTTTATATAAGGTAAGCAGTATTAAAGTGTAAATTAAATCCAAAATTATTAAGAAACTTAACGAACAGAAAGATTTTGGATTAGACATCTGCTCTCTAGGAAAGAAAGGGAGAGAATAAAAGGAAGAGACACTTGTTATCAACAAGATGATCAGGGTTTCAGGTGAATTTCACCATTCGTTAGATAATCTTCTCGCTCTTACCTCAGTGGTCCCCACCTGTCTCTAGTGGAGCAAAGTGGTGGCAGCCACAGTCCAGCTTGCCTTCTTTACTCTGTCTCTCCAGAGCTCATCCCATCTTCTCTTTGTTCTTATTTGCCTAAATCCAATCAAATCTCTCTCCTGAGACTTTACATATGTGTCAAGAGGGCATTTGTGTGACCAGAAGAAAAATAGTCCAAACACAAAATGTTTACTCATTTCTTGATCCTAGACCTCCTTGCTGCCTCTCCAGAGAGCTATTCCTTGAGGCAGGGGCAAATAATGCTGTCTTCTTGAAATGCAGGTCCCCTGTGATCCAAAACAAAAAAAGGAAAATATAAAAAAAAAAAACCCACAAAAACAAAAAACAAAGCTAAAGAATTCCATCATGGTCAAGAGAACTTTTATTTCTAGATGTGTATGTTCTTAGCAAAGGGAATAACATGGGCTATATATTATTGTCTCATCATGAATTGCAAAGTTGATTTTAGAACATGTTTCTTACTGTTGCCCGGAATACCAAAATTTTGAGTTGCTGTTCTGAAGTTGCTATAGGGATTAGTGTTTCCACTTTTAAATTCTAACTCGTTGGTTCCTCAATTTTAGGCAACCCCTCATACCCCTTAAGAACATTATATTCAATTATTTTCTCAAAAGAAATGATAAAATTGACATATTCAGAGGAAGTAGAAAAAAAACATATGAACTAATAGAGTGAAAGAACGATGTATATGTAATGACAACATTAACATTATAAAATTATTTGAAAATCATAAAAGAATAATAATTTTGCAAGACTTTAGAACTCTGATCAATACCATGACAAATTATGAATCCACAGGACTGAAGATGAAGCACATTACTCTCCACCTGACAGAGAGGTGATAGACTCAATATATAAAATGAAACATACATTTTTGAACATGGCCAAAGAAAGAATTTGCTTTCTCATCATGCATATTTTTGCATATTTATCATGCATATTTATTCTTTCTGTCATTATTGTTAAACTGGGGAGTTTAAACATTATTATTAAACTAGGGAGTGAGAAAGAAAATAGCTATTTGATAATTTAAAAATAATGAAATTAAAATTTTAAAAATATTTTATTCAGTGTGTTTAGACTATATTGCTTTAAAATATGCTAGCACAATCTCAACTTAAAAATAATATTTTAACGTTTGAAATAATTAAAGGAGGAAGGTCAGTTCAGGTTATTTTTTAATAAATATTTTAAATAATGAATATTTAAAATATTTTAGAGTATTTTGAAATAATTTTTATTCATTTTAAATGTTTTCAGTTATATGAATTAATAGCCAATGAAATGTCACTGAATACTGCAATAGACTAGCTTTAATGAATAAATAAGAATGTGAATTTTTGCATATATACATGCTTGAAAAGAGTTATGTCCCCACTTCGTAGCACCCTGTTACAATAATTAGCTTATTTCAAGCCTAAGTGGCAATATAAAAGTCCATTTGGTTCCTTCTCCTTTACCCTTCAGGAGTTTAATTTAGAATAAGACATTTGATTCCTCCAAGCCCTCAGGTAAGAAAATTCCTAACACTCAGCAGAGGTTAGACTCGCTACCTAACCCCAATTTATGGCTAAGGCAAAAGTCAGTTTACTAGAAACATTTGGGTAACAAAAGAGCAGGTTATGTCTAAAAAACATGAAATGTGGATAGAAAGGTGTGGGGAGGAGAGTTGGGGAAAGAGCTGACATTTTCCTGAGACTTCCCTCAGACTGTGTTCTTTTCGCTCTGAGATGCCAGTCCCCTCTTGGCTTGGCAAGGGTGCCCTGAAATGTCATGTTTGCTCCAACTCCTGAATGCAGACCTTTAAAATCTGTCTCTCTGGTTCTGAGATAGAACTTTGTGTTTTAGTTCTTCATCAGTGGTGAAAACTGGTTCTACCTTCTTCCTTTTATACAAATTGCTTGTAATGTGACCCAGTCTCTCACATAACTTCTTTGACTGATTCAAGGAATTGTACAGGCCTGGTTCATGTTACCTTTTGGTTATTTGATACAATCAAAAAGTGTTTTTATTTAGTTAAGGTATTGAAATTTAAATGGAGCATTTTTCAACCACACCCATGCACTTATTTATATTACTCATTTCCTTAGCAAGGCCCCTTTTCCTGTTAGTGTAAAACTAAATTCCAAACCAATCTCTCTCCATAATGATAAAAATTCTGAATTCTTGACGTCTGGGAGCCTCAATTATGAGGTTATACTATATCTTGCCTTTTCTTCCAAATTTCTTGCCTCAAAATAGAAAATTTTGTGAGATATGCTGGAAGTGTGATAGGTCCAGATAATTTCTTGTGATATGTCTAATAGCAAAACACAATTTCTAGAAGCCTTGTGTGCCTAAGGTATAGCTTGGTGCAAGGGGTTTGTTAAGAGTGACTATTCGATAATTCCTGCGTATAAGTGGTTTTTGTGAATTCAGTACTCCCACACACAGACCACCATCACACACACACACACACACACACACACACACACACACACACACTTATTGTCACACTGAGGCAAAGTACTGGAAACCAATTTTTTGTCACCTTGTAAAATTATGAGACTGTTTGAGCTGCATTTGTATCATCCAAGTATAGCAGACACACAGGGTGATTGTGGTTGCCGGGTTACTCCTTGTAAGTTCAAACAGTTTCACAGGCTGAATGACAATATATTTGGTGTGACCTGGTTAAATTATAGCAAACCTTCCTGCCTAGATAGACTCTTATGTGATTCAGTACATCTGCTTTTTATGAAGGTAATGCCTTCATGAAATATGAAATAAAATGCATGAAGCTGTTTTGACATTTTCTTTATTTTTTTCTCCTTTTCTTCTCCTCTCATCCTTCTTTTCTCCCTTTCTATTTTTCCTTCCTTCCTTCCTTCCTTCCTTCCTTCCTTCCTTCCTTCCTTCCTTCCTTCCTTCCTTCCTTCCTTCCTTCCTTCCTTCCTTCCTTCCTTCCTTCCTTCCTTCTTTCTTTCTTTCCTTCTTATGAGAGAGGAAAGGTGGCTATAGTTTTGATCCATTCTGGACAGAATTGAATTACTTCATGGGATTTAGGCCAAATTCTACAATCTATATGTATCCATAAAATGAATGAAAAGCATTCATTAAACTCCTACAATGTGCAAAGCAGTACGCTCAGCACCAGAGATACAGAGAAAAGACAGGCACTGCTCTTAAGGGGTTCACACTCTAGTAGAGGGAGACAAAACATATAGGAGGTTTTAGCTGCAAGTCAGATGGAAAGAAAGGCACACTGGTCCTTTGGGTGTCTCAGCAAGCAGACAGTAATGAATCTTCTTTAGTGTCATTTCCATTAATGAAACCACATCCACTGAACCATTTGATGGCTCCAAGGACTTTGGTGGTGAGAAGTTTGTTTTTTGGCTCTTCAGCAGTTGTGACTACTCAATGTTTACAATACTGAATCCTGAGTCCAAATACAAACCCTAAATCTTTCCAGAGAGGAAAAAGCTTGCTTGACGTGCGTATGTGTGTGTGTGTGTGTGTGTGTGTGTGTGTGTGTGTCCAAAGTCTCCAATGTGTAGAGAAAGACAGCTCTTTTCTTGAAGGTTAAATTTCACATTTTAATTACATCATGCTGAGGCTATTGTGAAGGGGAGTGGGCAGGGGAGTTCCCACAGTTGGTTTGGCAATGCCTCTGACTTGCTGAGGCTTATGTCTCCAGCCCAATGCCACAGTTCTCCTTTAAGCTCCATGGGAGTTTTGTGTGCAGAAATTCTATAGAATTAAACAATGGGCCAGTCTGAGGTGGTGCCAAGTTGCTTAGGGAAATTTAACTTTAATCACAGCAACAGGCAATGTGCCAAGGACAGAGGAGATGCTCAATACATATCGACTGATTTGATTTGATTCAAATACCTTGATTTCTCTAATCTTAAACTAGATCTACTCTGAATGTCCTGAATGAAAAAACAAGGATTTGGAGAGAGGGCTGATTTCGAATCTACCAATGATGTAGTCCTTTGTCTTTTATCAATTTAAAGTTCTTATAGAATGTAATGAAGGCAGCTTGGCAGTGTATAGATTTTTGGATTGGGAGTCAGGAAGACCTGTGTTCAGATCCTACCTCTTGGATTTACTAGCTGGGCTGTGTAAGCATGGCAAGTCCTTGAACATCTCCAGGTCTTAGGCCAGGGCTGGGGAGGGAACCTGCAGTCTCAAGGTCACATGTGGCCTTCTAGGTCCTTGCATAAGGTCTTTTGACAGAGTCCAAGTTTTACAGAACAAATTCTTTTATTAAAGGGATTTGTTCCGTGAAGTTTGGATTCAGTCAAAGGACCACAGTTGAGGATCTAGAGGGTCACATGCAGTCTCAAGGTCATAGATTTCCCACTCCTGTCTTAGGCAATACTCTCACTATAATATAATTTGGATCATGGAGGGAGCTTCCACAGTGAGATGTTGAACTTTGAGCTATTGATGATGTAGAAAAAATGGTTAAGGAACTTTACTTGCATTTGAAATCACACGCAGAATGTCCTCGACTCTATGCCATATAAGAGTAGATTGAAAGAAATGGAGATGTTTAGCCTTAAGAAGTCTCAGAGGGAATATGATTGTCTTCAAGACCTTGAAAAGCCAGTCTTGTTCAGTTTGGGCCCAGAAGGCAGAATTAGGAAAAATGGGCAGAAGGTGAAGAGGAAAACTTAAGTCTGAGGTTAGTGGAAAATAAAATTCCTAACAACAAGAATGGGTGAAAGGAAAACAGGCTACCTTGTGAAGTGGTGGGTCTCCTCCTCTGACTGGAAGCCTTCATGCAGAAGCTGGACAATACCTTGTCAGGTTTCTTGTAGTGAGGATGTTTGCTCTTTGTTTTTTTTTTTATGACCACTGGAGTTCCTTCTAACTGAGATTCTGCGATATAAGTTATAGAATATGGTAACATTGCTTGAAATCATTGGGTATTATCATAAAAATGCAGAGTCAGCATAATAACCTTATCGATAGAGTTTGTTCTTAAATTTAGGAAAAATTAGGTTCAAATTCTGCCTCTTCCGCTTACTAAGTGTGTGATCTCAATGTACCTCAGGAAACTCCCTAGAATTAACCTGCTAAGTCGTAAGTTGACTATGATCTGCATTAGAGGATGAAGTGCAACCTCTGCCTAGTTAGTCATTGCTACACTGAATTAATTTAATTTCCTTTTCAGTCATAGTCTATTACTTTAGTTGCACCATATCTGGGGACATCTCCAGTCATCCTGATCTGTATCTCACCGCTGGATACAGATGGCTCTGGAGGAAAAAGTGAAACTGGTGACTTTGTACAGCTCTGCCCCACTTAAATCCAATTCACTTGCCGAGCTATGGCATCACCTTCCTGAAGACCTGTCAGGGTCTTCTTCAGGAATGCAACAGCTTTAGTTAACAAGTCCTACACCCTACCCCACCCACCCCCACCTAAACTTCTATTGTTGGTCTAGTGACAGAGGGAAGTAGATATTTAAGTGCAAAGAATTCTCACCTTGGAATCAGGAGACTTAGGTTTGCTATTAACTAGCTATGTGTGACTTATTCTATCCTCTTCCCCTCCCCTCTCCTCTTTTTCTCTTTCCCCCCTCCCTCCTTGCTTCCCCATTCTCCCCTTTCTCTCTATATCTGTCTGTCCCTCTCTATTTGTTTGTCTCTCTCTCCCTTTCTCTCTCCTCCCTCCTCTGTCCCCCTTCTTTCTCTCTGTCTCCTTTCTTCCTTCCTTCCTTCTTCCCTCTCTCTTCCCCTTCTCTGTGTTCCTGTTTCTCTCCTCTCCTCTCCTCTCTCTGTCTCTTGATCTCTCTGGCTCAGTTTCCTATTTGTCTAAAATGACAGTTGGAACTAAGAATTATGTAAGAATAATCCTTAACTCTTCATGCCCCTTTGACTCAGCAATCCCATTCAAAACATATATGCCAAGGAGACTAACAGAAAGAAACACTCTCTGTATATAGCAGAATATTCGTAGCAGTACTTTTTTTTTGTGGAAGCAAAAAGAAAAAAAAAACAACTGGAAACAAATTGGTAAATGGCTGAACAAGTTAAGTTTATGAATGTAATGGAATATTAAGAATTGATGAGCGATGAGTATCAACAACTCCAAGAAGCAGGTGAATATCCTTGTATGAAGGGATGTAAAGTGAGGAGAGCAGAACTCAAAGCAAAAGCAGTGCAATGCTCTCAGCTTGTAAGTGATAGATTTGAAAAGGACTAGAGGAAGTGGTTTTGGAAGAAAACCCCATCTTGAATCCTTCTGTTAGGCAGAGAACATTTTTGTAAATGGAACAATCTTCCTCTTAAGTTTTTATAGGAAGCTTTTTATGCAATGCCCTCTGATACTGAAAATAAATAGCTATGAATCTCTAAATTATTGAGCTTGCATTAATTATAGAGTTGAGATGTAAGTTGCTAGAGGACAAGGACTATTTCTCCTGATCCTAGGCTTAACAAAGTGTCTGGAAGTAATACAGTAAGGCGAGTATAAAATAAGCATTTATTAAGTGCTTACTATGTACCATCCTAAGTGCTGGGAATACAAACACAATTATCCCTTGCACATAGAGGAGAGTGAGGGGAAGAGGAGAAAACCCCTACTATCAGAAAAAAATCCATGTAAAAAGTTTTGCTTCTTCCTTCATACTGGAGAAAGTCTGATTTTTTTTCTTTTTCTTTTAAGGGTGTTTACAGTACCTTATTGTAAAATTTGAGTTGTTATTATACAATACTATACATATATATAATATATATTTACATATATATTATATGTATCTATATTTCTGAGTTTCTAAACATTTCCTGTGGCATCTACTAGCCTTCACATATCATCTGCAACTTCCACAAACTTCCCCCCAGATTCCTGTTTAATTTCTTATGCCGACCTGTGATATAGTGAAACCTCAATGGGGAAAGTCACAATGTGGAAGGGATAGCTGTATAAGGAAAAAAAGAGACATTCTCTGCCCTTACAGAGTTTGGTATAAAATTACATTCAACTCAATAGGAAAACAGATGGGGAAAGGAAGATGGGAGTTTAACAGAGAGAAAAGATCTAGAATATGAATAGTGATAAGCCAAACAAATTTTAACTTTGTACAGTGGATCATAAAAAGGGGATCAAAGGAAGAGAAAGAAAGTGTAAGAACCATGATCTAGTTTAGATAAAGAGAAGAGGGGCAGAGGAATGGGTAGGATCAGATCACTTATAGATTTCTAGTATTGATCACATTTCTTTTCTTTTTCCATTTGCTTTAATATAAATGAGAGAAGCAAAAAGTATAGGAGTACATGATGGAAAGAAATGCATAATTAACAATAATAACAATGGATATTGACATGGTGATTTATTTTGGGATGTGCTGAAGTCCTCATAGGAACTAATAGTAAAATTTTCAGAGAAAGTATTTACAACTTAGAAATTAACAATAGCTACAAATCAGGGCTTGATTTACTGTTTTGTTGGTTGTCTACACTTAAGAAGACAATAGTAAAAATGGTGATAAATTAGCACTTATTAAGTAATATGAGATTTTAAAAAAAGTGTGCCATGAATTCATTTTTGTTTTGTGGAACTGATTGCAAAACATTAACTATGACACTCCTAGCTGTACTCACTAATAAAATAGAGGCTAGTAGAATGAATTACAAAAAAACAAAACAAAACAAAAACCTAATATGTTAAAAACACGATAGAAGCACACAAATTTTCATGGAATCAAAATGGGTGATCATAGCAGAATTTATTATACTTTAGGCAAATTAAAAAAAGCAACAACAGAAGTAGTAATCCTGATTTCAGACAAAGAAAGAGCAAAAGTTGGCATGGTAAAAGGAGGGGTTAAAAGACAAAAAAGGAAACTACATTATGCTTAAAGTCACCATAGATAAAGAAATAGTGTCAAAACTTAACATATATTCACCAAATGGATAGCATGCAAGTACTGAAAGAAAAAGTTATACATTATAAGGAAAAATAGGCAGTAAATCCACAGTAATTAGTAACTCAATCTACCCCCTTTCAGATATAGAGAAATCTAATAAAAATATAAAGTAATTAAAGACCTCAATAGAATTTTACAAAAGTTATATTATGATAGATCGCTGATGATTACTTAATGGAAATAGAAAGGAACATACGTATTTCTCAGTTCTGAGTGACACATTTACAAAAATTGATAGCAAAGGGTTGAACCCCCACACTTTATTTAAAAACATAATAATCATTGTTAGCTTGAGGACTATACCAAAATAAAATGGTGGTGGACAGAATTAGGTTCATAGAGCAGTTTGCCAATCCCTGTTCTAGGATATAGACATATGATAAACAATGCAGACAGAAATATTAAATGCATCCTCTACTGAATGCTGGTGCTCTTCTCTCCAAACTATACCACCAGAGACCATGCCTGGGAAGAGTTAAATCATATGTTTCAGCATTCCCAGAGACCATGTATCCTCATCTCTTCACTGCTTCATCTTTTAGCCACTTTTCAACAGATATAATTTTTAGAAATACTAGCTAAATTTATCTAACAAGTAAAAGAAATTGGAAGAATAAAAAAAGATTGCTTTTTATAGATGATGCATACGATAGTTTACTTTGAGTACCCTATAAATTAAATTGAAAATTAATAAGAACAATTAATAACTCTAATAAAGTATCATGTTATAAAATAAATTCACAAAATCAACCATCTTTATATAAATTTCTATAAATTACTAACAAAACCAAGTAGAAATATACATAAAAATATACATAGAAAAGAAATTCCATCCAAAATTACTATAGAATGAATACTACATAATGCTCTTTATCAAATAAGGAGTAAAATAATTTAATTACTCAGATCTGAGCAGTGATAACTAAAATTATAATGCCATTTAAAGTAATTTACAAATTCTACAATAATAATCAAAATACCAAAAATTATTTTAAAGAGCCAGATGAAATTACGACAATTTATCTGGAGGAACAGAAAATTAAAAAAAAAAAAAATCTCATGGGGAACAATGAAAAAAATGGGAAAGAAAGGTTCCTAGCAATACCAGATCTCAGACAAGACTTCAAAGGAATAACCATAACTATTTGGTACTTGTTCAAAATAAGTAGAAAACCTAAACAATGATCCAGGTTAGATACGCAAGATCCAGAGGCAACTGAACAAAGCAGCATAGTGTTAAACATATCCAAGGACAATTACTAGAATAAGGACTCACTATTCAACAAAATTTTCTAGGAAAATTGGAAAGCAGTCTGAGAGGAATTATGATGAGATCAACCTCTCACAATGTATACTACAATACACTTCAAATGGATACGTAACCAAGATACACAAGGACATGACTTAAGCAAATTACAGGGAATTGAAAGATGATATCTTTTACCACTATGGCTTAGGAAAGAGTCTTTGAATAAATAAGGAATAAAAAAGAGCTTATGAGAGAAAAAGGACATTTTTTATTATACAAAATTAAAAATTATTCTGAATAAACAAAAACAATTCAGTTAGAATTAGGAAATAGTTAACTTGAAAAATAATCTTTGCAACAGATTTCATGATAAAGGTCTGATATTCAGACATAGAAGGAATTGATACAAATATATAAGAACAAAAATTACTTCCCCAGGAGATGGTCAAAGAATAGGAACATGCAATCCTCATATGGAGAAAGTGAGCTCTCAACAACCACATTAAAAATGCTCTGAATTATTAATAATAAGAAAAAGCAAATGAAAACTACTCCAGTTCTATCTCACACCCATCATATTGCCAAAGATGACCAAAAAGGAAGATGACAATAGTGGAAGGAGCTGTAAGGACTGACTGACTAATGCATTGTTGGTAGAACTGTGAACAGGTCCAGTCATTTTAGGAAGCAATTTGGAACTATACCCCAAAAGTTGCTACACTATGCAAATCTTTTGACTCAATGATACCACTATTAGTCACATATACCAAAGACATTAAAGAAAGAAAAAGTACATACATTACATACATGTACAAAAATACTTACTGCTTTTCTTTTTGTTGTAAAAAATAACTGGAAACCAAATATATAACCCTCAATTGGGAAATGCTTGAACAAATAATCTGTAAGAGGGATACTGAACTAGAACTATATCTCCGTTACCCTCCCCCAATATTGCTGGTCCTGAGGTACAAGTCTGGTTCAGAGCAAAAGCTCCTTCCCTGGTAAGCCTTTAACTTACAGTTGCCAGCTTGGCTTTTTCCCACCAATGTTGATTTCACAAAACAACTTCACAAACACAGTGTAGAAAGTAATCCCCCTTATTCAAGCAAAATAACTAACAGAAATAGAAAAAATTCTACAGTTTGTAATATACCAGAAAATACATGAGAATTTGAGTAAATGAGTAATGAACTTTCCAGTTGGGACTCAGATATCACAGCTGAAACCAACAGGAATTTCTAGATCTTATTCAAAGGCAAATTCTCTCTCCAAAGTGTCAAGATTGGCCAGAAATTATGGCATTTGAGGAGCTATTTGCCCTCACATGTCTGAAGCTTCCAAAGTCCTTTCTCTCCAGCAAAAAATACCTGGAGCCATACATGGTTCTCCAATCATCAGTTCTGGGACCAACTCTTCTCCAAACACAGAATTATCTCAGCATTTTCTCAGTCAATTAGAAGTCACATCTGAGGTAAACAAATACCTCAGGATTGACTAGAAGTTTGGCTTATATTTGTTAACTAGGTGCTAAGCTCAGTTGTTTTTGTACTGCTGAAGAAGTTAACTTCTGACAGTATATTCCTACTTTTAGTGGCCTGGACAAAGCCCTGACTGTCCTACCGTTGTTCCAGTTCTGTGAGATACATGCTATCCAGGTACTGGAGAAAGAGAAGATAAAAGGCTATTGATTCTTCCTAAGCAGAAATGGAGTAGAAAACAGAGAGATGTTTGAGTGGACCAAGAAGGGGATATTTCTACAGCCACCTGAAAAGACCTTTTGTATGTAGAGAAGAGATGCGGGAGCTTGTTATAAATCTGAAGATGGTTTATATAAGCAAGAAGTTTAAGATGCTTTGGAGGTGGGAAAAAGTTATAACTCTGTCAGTTGAGATTTCCTGTGTGATTGCTCTGAAGTCCATATGCTCAAGGCTAGTAGCTAGAGAAGAACTGACTGCTAGAGGGACCCAAATATTAGGAAGCAATGAAGCAGAAATGAATATGGCAACAACAGAGCAAAGGACATAAAATACCTTCTAAGAATGGTGGTGGTAGCAAGCAATGGGGGAGCAGTGAAATAATATCAAGAGAAAGAAAGAAAGAAAGGAAGGAAGGAAGGAAGGAAGGAAGGAAGGAAGGAAGGAAGGAAGGAAGGAAGGAAGGAAGGAAGGAAGGAAGGAAGGAAGGAAGGGAAAGAAGGAAGAGGAGAGAAAGAAAAAGAAACAAAAAAGAAAGGAAGAAAGAAAGAAGGAAGAAAGGAAGGGAAGAAATGAAGGAGGGAGGAAAGTAGGAAGAAAGGAAGGAAAAAGAAAAGGGAGAGAAAGAAAGAGAAAGAGAGAGAGGAAGGGAGGGAGGGAGGATGGAAGGAAGAAAGGAAGGAAGGAAAAATGGGACATTGGACTAGACAGCTTCTGATAGCCTTATAACTCCACAGTTGTGATTCCCTGACCCTCTTTAGTCCCTCAACTCTGTATCAAAGTGTCATCATGAGTCAAGGTTATTTAAAAAACCCCATTATATTGTGATCAACCTTCTAACCCTTGAATGACAGACACTGTTCACCATCAAGCCTCTACTAACTGACCATTTCTGCATAGTAGGCCTGCAGAGTTTGTGCTCACTGGTATAATCTTTGAGAGCCCAGGCTACATGAGATTTCAGAAGAGTACTTTTTTGAAGGACGCAATTCATTCTAGGAAAATGCCTGTCCCACATACTCTAAACAAAATATTAGACTTAGAAAAGAAATTTTTCATTAAGAATGAAAAGATCAGAGGTGAAAATTTTCACAAATGCAAAAATAAATGCTAGCCACTTTACTCTCAAGCCTGAGCAAAATGAGCTTCCTAAAACAGTCGGTGCTACAGGTCAGTGCCACATCTCTCTGGATTTTTTGGCATTTAACTAGATGCAAAATGTCAGCTTCGAAAATTACTTATTCAATGCAAATATTAACAATAGTAGAGTGTGTCAATATGCAAATGGAGCTTAAGGCGGTGAGGTCTTACCCTGCCCATCTCCCATAACACAGGCAGTCAATATGTGAAATCATTTTTGCTTATTCTCAACTCTCTCCCATATTTTTAATTTTCCAGGGAGAATGTCAGTACACAAAATGTTTAACGGAGGAAGGTACAGTTGAGCACATTTCACACTAATTGAGACCGAGAATCCCAAATTCTGTTCTTCTTTCTTTTTTAGAAAATATTCAGATGGGAAAGGTCAAGGTCATTTCTGGGTTTATATGAGTCAGGGGAAAAGAGCCTTAGATTAATGGCAAGGATATGAATGGAATACAGGGTACCTGATGTGCAGAGGGGAAAGCTCCTAATTGGTACCTTTGTGCCTTTAGCTGTGATTTTTTGAAGTCAGCATCAGATCGCCTGATTTTCCTGCAAATTTTATGTCCATATACTTTGGAGATAAATTCTTCTACCCAATAGGAGGACTATATCATTTTGTCATGAATTATTCACATCTTCAAAAACCACACTTAGAAGACCCAGTTTCAAATTCAAATTCAAGTACATCTGTGACTTTAGATAAGTCACTTAACTCCTTTGAGGCTCACCTAAAAAAAAAAAAAATGAAGGTAATCATATCAGCCCTTGCTTCCTCTCAGGATTTTCATGAGAATCCAATGTCTCATCATTCTAAGGTTCCATATAAATGTAGAAGGTTCTTGGGGAGTGGGGAGTGGGGGATGTTTTCTTTGTTCTATGTAACTGATAACTGAAATCTCTTAGGTTCTCTGACCTCATTTCAGAGAAAGCAAACCATGGTTCTAGACCTACCACACTTAGGATCAAAGAAGGACTTCTAGAGACCAACTTGTTCCACCCTCTCATCTACAGATGTGGAAACTGAGAGCCAGAGAGGAAAAATGATTTGCCCAAGATTACACAAGGATAAATGGCAGAGTAGGATTTGATTGCAAGTACCCTGGCTACAAATAGTTTTCTTAAGACCCTACAGCACATTCAATGTGCGATCATGAAGAGGGATTCTTGTATTTGAATCAGATAGTATGGATGAAAGTTTTCCTAAAATCTGCACAAGATTGATTCTCTGGAAAGCTTAGCTATGAAAGATCCGCAGTCCAAGTAGAGATGAAATATGAGTCATTTCTTAATGAATAAAGGATATTGTTCCTCCCTTCTCCTCCCATGGCTTTAATGAATTGCTTTTGCATTTGAGGTTTGATTCTCTAAAGATCAACCCCAAAACGTATTGATTGTTTCCCACCAAGTGATAATGTCCTTCTATGCTACAGTTCAATGTATTGTATGAATTTATGTTAATGGCAGGAATGAAAATGGAATACCAGGATGCCTGATATGTGGAAAGGAAAGCTCCTAATTCATACGTTTGTCTTAAGGGTCATTTAGCAAGGGATTCTTTGAAGCCAGAATCAGAGAATCTAATTTGCCTGAAAATTTTATATTTGTATACTTTGTATATATTTGTATAATCCTGTTCCAAAGGAAGACTACAGCACTTGTCATGAGTTACCCATGCCTATAAAACCAAAAATCTGGTTGCAGATACTGTTATGTATTACTTGTTCATTTTATTATACAATATACGGACATACCTACCATGTTTTCAAGAGGGGCCAACTCTATTATGCATAGGTCACATGACTAGGTTTAGTAAAATATCTTCATTTCAGGAAGGAAATATAACTTTACAATGGGTGGGGGATCAACGCTAATTCTGATTGAGCAGACCTATCAATACCCATTAGAATAACTAGATGGTGAAGCCACCCAGAAAGAAACTGATCTTGAGTCACTCCTTTCTCTGAGGACATAGAGAACACAGTATATCCCAGCACTCCCTTCAGAAAGGTGAAACTCATTATTTCTAGAGTAAGAACAGAACTTTCTAGCCCTTCATATTTTAGGGGAATAGGATCAAGCTATGGGCCATCAATGCTACCTGGTGATTAAACTTTATTGACTGTATACTGGCTCACCCCCTTGATTGCACCCTGTGGTTGACGGCTCCACTTTATGCTTTTTCTGTCCTCTGAGGGCTTTGAATTTTCCTCCTATAGCTACAGACTTGGAAAGAGAATGCCACAGTGACCCCTCATTGCAGCCTCAAACCCATGACACCTTCCTTCCTTCTTAGAACCATTCTTATAGTGAATGATCACAACTCATATAGAGGTCAATCTTTGCTAAGGTACAAATCACCACTGAATTAATCTCAATTACCTTTCTATGCTTGCCCTCTTTTCCCTTATGGTCCACTGAGAAGGGACTCAGTCCTCTGTCTTGCTCATTTTGTTTATAAACAAGAAACATCAAGTCTTTTCTGGGAAGACTAGCTGGTTTATCCAAAAATAATTAATTGCCCCAGTCACTAGTGTTTACTATATAATAAATTTGCTGCTAATTGACATATTTCTCATTAGCTATGCCAATTTTTTTTTGCTTTTAAAAAAAGGAAAGAAGGAAGGAAACAAGGAAGGAAGGAAGGAAACAGGGAAGGAAGGAAACAAGGAAGGAAGGAAGGAAACAAGGAAGGAAGGAGGGAAGGAAGGAAGGAAACAGGGAAGGAAGGAAGGAAGGAAGGAAGGAAGGAAGGAAGGAAGGAAGGAAGGAGGAAGGAAGAATTATTTAGAATGTTAGTACTAAGATATTTATATATAGGGAAACAGAGGCACAGACAGCTAGTTTGTCCAAGGTCACAGATTCTCATCTGGAGTTTTTCTAAGACCTTGAGTCTTGTTACCATGGTACCAGACATGGTACCTCATCATGGGGCAAGAGCTGAACTCTCCAAGGAACTCTCTTTAGTACGATTATATCCAGTGTAATTAGTTGAGGTGGAGGTACAGGGATATTTCAGTGGCCACTGACACTATGATTCTTAATTCACAGCTTTGCTGATTACCTTGCAACTTCGAACTTCTGTGATGTGCAAAGGAGGCCTGTGCCCTGTACCAGCATATTCTATCACAGCCATCAATAAACATTTATTGACTACCTGCTATGTGCAAGGCATCACATTATACCATTGTACCATTTCTTCTACGAGTAGAAGAAAACACTAGATAATATTCTTATTCTGCTACTCACAGTACCATGCCCCCTCCATTTCATTAACTTCGGCTCTAGGAAGGAAGGGATTTATTTGTTGTTAGCATTCAGTCATTTCAGTTGTGTTCAACTCTTTGTGACTCATTTGGAGTTTTCTTGGCAAAGGTAATGGAATAGTTTGCCATTTCCTTCTCCAGTTCATTTTACAGATGAGGAACTGAGGCAAGCCAAGTTAAGTGACTTGCCCAGAGTCACATAGCTATTAAGCATCTGAGACCAGATTTGAACTAATGAAAATGAATCTTCTTGACTTCAGGCATGGTTCTCTATCCACTGCACTGCCTTGCTGCAATGGTTTTATTTCATGGAACATTTAATCATCTTATATTGAAGTACTCAGGATGAGTATTTACAGAAAGACTGCCATTAAAATAATTGAAGCTGATGTGCCAACATATGATCTGATGGTTCAAAAATTCTGTCAACACATACTTTGATCCTAGCTGAATTCAATAAAAAACTGGGACCAGGTATGGACAGTAAGAATTTTTTATGGAAAATAGAGATCATGAATAAAGAATGAGAAAATCTAAAGACTTAAAGACTACACAGAAGTTTCAAGCTAATCTATCAGGAATACTTGCTTCTAGAAAAGAATTAGAAGGAGGCAAAGATAGTGACACTGAATAGCAACAAAAAATATGAAAATAGTTAAATTTTCAACAGACAGGAAATGATTCATGATTGATGTGGGAGTGAGTCCTGAATCATCTATCTGATTACTAATTTGTTAAAGCAGAGACCAAAATTAATTTAAAAAACAAGAAAGAATTAAAACAATAAAAAATGGTATAGTATACAATTAAAATAGCTCCAACAAGTTATTGATGCCCCCAAAATGGGAGGATGGAGAAAGTGACATTGACATAAATTACTGATATTTAAATTAAGTAATATTTAAAGTTTAAACATTGGTCTTCAGTTCCACCCCTGTGTCTTCAGGTCTTGGGTGAATTTATTTGGGGCTTTGATTATATAAAAGTCCATCACAGATAGTAAATAGTGACTAAACTAATTCATATAAGCAAAGAATGAATGAAAATTATAGAAGTTATACAGATTGGACTATGCCAAGAAAAAAACATGAGTGAAATATAGTTTAACCAAGAGAAACACCTTGATCTCACCCAAAGGAAATTCTCTCCCCTTCATCTCTTGGGAGTCTGATAGAAGTTAGAGACATGTTGAGATCCTGTCTGCAACTTTCAGAGTTCTTCCATGTATGTCTCCTCAAGAGTGTCTTCAAACAGGTGTATCTCTCTCCCAAGAAGTTCTAGTATTAATTCCACTTCTTGTGCAGATGTTCAGCACTGCATTGCACTCAGCATTCTCTCTTCCAGTTAGGAGTCACTTCTCTTTTCAAATATGCAGTAGCAAGAAAAATACTCCAGTCTTGACAGGAGGTCTAAATGCCTGTTGATTGTTTGATTGAAGGTATTTCAAATTAGATTGTAAAAATGGTTCACAGGTTCTCGTAATATTAATGAAATGGGAAGATCTTTCCTGACCATTAATAGGCCTATGTGCCCTGCTTTAAGCTTGGGCACATATGACTGCTGTGATGGAGCCTAAGTCACATGCAAACTGAGTCACACAGAGACTAAGTCACATAAAACCTATAGTGGAGGAGCTTGCCAAACAGGTGGAGTAGGAAGAGAGAGTGAAGTAGAGCTAAGGGAGAGAAAGGCAGAGCTGAAGCAGAGCAGCTAGTATGAGTGAGAGAGGGAGGAAATTTGCTTAGGGGAGCTTGTTTGTGGGGAGGACTAAAGGAGGTAATCCTTGGGGAAGTTGATGCTTCCTGGATTTGTGATATGTGTAAACTTCTTTGTTACTATGGTGGATTTGGTTTTCTGGTATCTGAATAAATATCTTGGTTTCGTCTTTAAGGAAGAGAGTTTATATTTTGTGAATTTACCCTGGAAATATACATGCATATCCATAGTGGCTGCTGTGGGTATAGCATGGGTGTTACAATTCTTCATGAAAAAGTAAATAAAACAGGTGGCAGAGTTGGTTTTCTCATGCTTCTAAAAGCAACAAAATGCATCATTTCAAGTGATATTTGGTCAAAAGACTTATGGAATAAACAGAAGACTCGTGTCATTTAGAAAAGAATCAGAAGTTCCTAAAAATGGCAAAAACCAAATACCAATCAAAAATGAAATTAAGTATACTTTAACAGAAAAGAAATGACCAATAATTTCTATGGGACTAATTTCTGAATAAGCTATTTGATTACAGCAAGAATACTAACTTGTTAGATCAAAGATAAAAATTAGCACAAAGCTAGAAGAAAGAATAAACATGAAAAAAGAAAAGTGCGTGTATTGACCTTTCAAAAAAAGCTATTGATGCTTTTTTTTAAAAAAAATGGGTTATAGAACTAAAGAAAGGTCAGTGATTTGATCATAATAATTAATATTTAACTAATGTAAGTCAATTGCTATGGCAACGTAAACAAAACAAAACAAAAGAACCTAAAAGCTACCTAAGTTAATCAATTAGCCTGTATTTATTAAGCATGCACTGTATACCAGGTACTGTGTTTCTAAGTGTTTGGGACAGAAAAATGAGATAATCCCTAACAGCGAAGGAGCTTATTTACATTCTACTTACCTGGCAAGCGGAGAGATAGGACAATGATGTAACTCAGATTGATTTGCTTGTAAACTCTTATATAGAAAGAGAATGGAAAATTATCAGCCTTTTAAGAAAGAGGAGCAGGGACAGGCAAAACCAGTTTAAAGAATGCTTGGTGAAAGATCCAACTAAGTAAAGTCATCCTGGGCATATTTAAGGAAACTGAGTGAACAATAATTTTTTTTAAAGATTGAAAAGGAACGCAAAGTTTTTTTTTATTGCAACAAACCCTTTTCCCCACCAAGGGCAGTCCTAGATACAGAGAAGGTAGAAATGACTCTAATGAGAACAAAGAGAGGAAAAGTAGTTAAATTGGACCATGTGTACCCAGAAGATAAAATGGATAAGATGGAGGTGACAAAATCTGTGAGGATTTTAAAGGTATCAGGTCAGCAGGTATCTGGAGAAGGTAACAATAACAAAGATGCACAAGAATCCCAGACTTTATTATTACCATGAAAAGGAGGAGGAAACAAAATAGGAGGACATCAATAATGACAGACCTATATGCCCACGTTCCCAAATATAAAAAATTGTGATGAGAATAATTTACATATATAGAGAAGGCATCCTTAATCGGGTTTCAGCAGGGAATAGATAAGCTTTCACAAATTATATTCTATATGTTTTCCCATCTCTATCAATTCATAGACTACTTTCTTAGTGAAAAAAATTTTTACCTAAAAATTAAGAGAAAAAAATTTCATGGTTTATTGACTGTTGACCATTCAAAAATACATTTGATAAAATAGACAAAAGCCCTACAACAGGGATCTTAACCTTCTTTTGTGTCATGGATCTCCTTGGCATTCCAGTAAAACCTATGAAATCCTTTCTCAGAATACCATTTTTAAATGAATCAAATAAAATACATTGGATTATAGAGGAAATCAATTACGTTAAAATACAATTAAGGTATTGTTGGTTTTTTTTTAAGCTCACAGATTCCCAGTTAAGACTCCACCTTAAAAACTGTTTCCAATGTCTCCTATCCATACATCAAAATTTTACCAGATTTTTTGAAAAACAGAACAATTCTAACTTTGTTCAACAACCCTCTGATATGACTATCAGGTGAGGTATAAATCGAGGAGATTTATGCTGGCCAAAGGTATTTACTTCTGTCACAGAAGACATCCCCTGCAGAGTACACATGGTTCTCCTTCATATACTCTGCAGTATAGACAGATTGGTCTACTTACTATCCCTTAAGATAGTTCATCTCCCATCTCCATGTCTTCACTGAGGCTGTCTTCCATGCCTAGAATGCACTGTCTTCTCACCTCCACCTCAGAATTCATAACCTCCTTTCAATCTTAATTGAAGTGCAACATTCCTTTCCTGATCCCTAGCTGCTAATGCCTGCCTTCCTGAACTCTACCCACCATCAATTTGTAGTTTCTGTACATTATATCTATGCTAATGAATGAGCTCTATAGATTATCTAACATCAAGATATAATTTATTCTAGACAATAAGTATTATTTATCCACTTGGGTTTTTTTGTGTGAATGGTGAGGCCAAATTTATTCTATTCTGTCTATACTGCAGAGTATAGAAAGGAAAGTCATGTGTAATAAGTCTGGAAAGACTGCAGTCAGGTTGTGAAGGGCTATGATTCCAACAGAGGAGTTGTATTGAATCCTAGAGGAAAAAGAGTCACTGGGAACTCTTGACAAGTCAAACATGTGTTTTAGGAATATCATTTTGACTACCATATGGACTATGGACTGAGAAGGGCAGAGGATCCATCCTCTGCAGGGAGGCAAATCAGGAAGTTGTTATAATTATTTGGGCAAGAGACAACAAGGGGCTGAAACTGAGGTGGTCCTGTGAGTAGAGAGAAAGAGACAAGTGGGAGAGATGCTGTAGGGGTAGAATTCCCAAGATTTGACAAGTGATTGGATATTATTTCATATATTTTATCACACACACACACTCCTCCCTCCAAATGGACTGACAACTGTTTAAGGTCAGAGATTGATGAGGTCTAGCTAGACTCAGGCCTTCCTTCCCCAACATAACAAGAATGACTGAGAGATCCATGAATATATCCCCTGTGAAATAAAGGAATTCTACCAATCCCTAATCACCTCCTTATCCAGCTTGCTAATTAATGATTGGTACACTCAAAATGTATCTGGGTTTTCTTTTACATCAAGTTGGCACATTTTTTTTTTAAACTAAAGCTTCCTTGAGGATCCTGAATATAAACTGCACTACCCCCTATCTGTTATCCTTACTGGATCTAGTTCATAGTTCCTTCCAGACAGGGCTTGTTTCCCTGGAATTCCCATCCATGCTGCTTTGCCTCTAGAAGACCAGGAAAGATTGCTGAGAAACTGAGAGCACTATGAAACTACTTGGCATACTTATCCTTATATCCTACATAACCCTAGAGTCAGATTTAAGAAATATGTGGCTCTGCTTCTATTCCTTGAGGTAAGTAGACCAACTTAGAGACCATGTTTCCTATTTCTTCAGTGTTTTCCAGGAAATCTAGTGCCTAGTATGTAACAGATCCTCAAAACATACCTCAGTATTTGACTAGGAACATCTAGGGGACTCATTAGGGCCTGCAGTTGGAAGGATCTGAGTTCAAATTCAACTCAGACAGTGGGCAAGTCACTTAACCTCTGTCTGCTTCAGTTTCCTCAACTCTAAAGTAAGGATAATCATAGCCCTCACCTCCAAAAGCTGTTGTAAAACACAAATGAGATAATATTTATAAAATGCTTAGCATAGTGAGGGCTATGGAGAAGGTGCTCACCACATGCTAGCTTCCTTCCTTCTTCATTGTTTGGTTGACTGAAGAGGTTCAGAACTATGAGTAGTTTGTGCTGGTATTTCTGAATGCAGAACAAAATTTTAAAGTAAGCCCTGCTTACTTTCAGGCCAACAGATGGCCTTCTGATCCATTTCCCATCTCTGGGACACCCATAATCTCTCTACCATCAGTGCCTTGTATTCCTATACTCTCTCCTTCTGCCTATAAACCCATTCACATAAAATTGTAAATGACTGATGAGGCTTAATGTGTTTTCTCTCCCAGAGATTTTGTATTTTGACACAAGAAAAAAATTTAAGCCAAAGAAATGAATTTGTAGTTGCAGAATTAAAGATCATAGGATTGTATACTTAAAACTTATACGTATCTTAGGATCAAGGGGTCCAACCTAAAAGATGAGGAAACTGAGGTTTGGGGAAATCAAGTGGCTTGTGCAAGATCATACAGGTAGTGATTGTCAGAGGTGGGATCTGAAGTCAGGTCCTCTAATTGCAGAGCAGAGCTCTTCCTCCCTACTTTGTTTCTGTCCTTGTATCCTCAGCACCTGGCATGGTAGGTGTTTAATAAATGCATATGGAATCAATGAGTTAATGAATTCCAGAGAGCAAGGAGTTAGAATACTATGGAAGCAGAGGGGGAAGAAGCATTCCTAGTACCCCTGAAATCAGACCAAATAAGCAGTTGTCCATCTTACCTTTGTTCAAAACCAGTCCTAGCTGTGTGTAAAGAAGAAAACTTCCTTCCATGGTCACTCTCAGCACCAAAGTATGCCTCTAAGGAACATGCCAAACCAGTAGCACTAGAGTGGTGAGAAAAGCACTTGCTCATCCACCTTTGGTATCCCCCTTTCACCTAACTTTCACCTGTGGTTCTAAGAAGCTGTAGCATTCTGGTCCTGACTGCTGATAATGAGAATAAATTATCTAATTTCCCTAAACCAGTGTCCTCATCTGTAAAATAAGCGAGTTGGGTCATGTGATCCCTAATATCCTTCCAAATCTAATATTTGATCATTCTACCAAATAATACATGTAACCCAACTCCCTCATCTCATACATGTGGAAACAAATACAGAAAAGATCAAGGAACTTACTCAAGATCCCACAGGAAAAGAAGTAGTAGAGGCTGGATTTTAATCCACATGCCCTCATTCTCAATCCAGAATTCTTACCATTGTACCATCCTGCCTCCCCTGAACTTCTTTTCAACTGGAAAATGTGTCAAAATAGCCCCATACTAAGCACGGCACAGCACCGTCCCCAGAATGATGCTGATCGTCATTATGTTAATAATGTGATGATGCAACTGTTAGTGGGTGACATTTATCTTGGGAGTCTCTCAGGGATCAGTGTAATTCTAAGAAGAGTGGGAACACCAAGACTTGAAACTGAGTGCACACAAAATTCATTGCTTGGAAATGGAATCCTTCTTTTTTCATCATTGGCTGAGTTCAAAGACAAAAGGCTGGGATTCCTCATCCATCCCATCATGTAAGGGATGAATCAGAAGCTTGGTTGTAGATTCAGGTTGGACGTGGGCCGTAGCATTCACTCCCAGGCTATTGTAATAATAAAAGACAGCTCTTGCTGAAATAGCACCTATAGGTATGTTCAGCACTTTCCTCATAACAACCCTATAGATAAATAGGTCAGGTACTATTATTCCATTTTACAGATGATAAACATGAGATTACAGTGGCTTAGTAAGAATCAGAACCAGAAATGAAGGAGGTTTCTATCTTAATTTGAGGACTTGTACTCTTACTGGGGTACACTTGTTCTACTGCACTTGGATTAGTACTACTAATTTGAGGTGTATGGGGTGCTCAGGGAGGACTAGCACCTCTGGTGTGAGGGCTTGCTTATCTGCCTTTGGAATCCTCCTCTCACCTAACCCGCACTTTTGGTTCCAAGAAGCCGCAGCACGCACAGTGGCCACACTCCAGCAAACCATCTCCCCATGACTCCCCATGACTCCCCATGACTCTGGGCTAAACCAGATTGAGAGTAACTGACAGGGCTCAAACCCCTTGGTGAGTTGGAAGGATGTCTACCCCAAGCATATGAGGACTTCCACCATGCAGTGTGTGGGTGATAACAGTTTGTTCCAACAGCCATGAAGGCAGCTGAAGGAGGTTCTGTGGAGTGCTGAGAGCTTGGTCAGACATCAAAGATACCAAGGTCATCCACTGCATTCCATCACCAGTCATCCTTGACTTTTGTTCTGCCCCTGGCTTGTGATCATTCTGGAGGAAAGAGGGAAGCTGATGACTTGTGCAACCCTGCCTCACTTATATCCAATTCACCTACAACATCACCCTGTGATGTCATTAGTCTTTAAAAATGAAGGATGAACACCAAAAGTACTTCAATTAATAATGGGTATGCCCCTTGCTTTAGAGACTGAACTACACTGTCTCCCTTTATAATGACTCACCAGGAAGTATATTCATAGTGAGGGGAAGTAGATAACCATAGAAACTTGGGAGGCAACAGTGAATAGTAAGAGGACTGGGCACCAGAAGTCAGGAAAATTTGGATACAATTTCCACCTCTGATACTCACAATACTGACTTGGGTAGAATGTTTGACCTCAATTTTCTCATCTACGAAATGGGGTTAATAATGTCCATAACACCTACTTCTAGGGTTCTGGTCCTGACTCTGCTAATAATAAAGCATGTGACCTTGGTCAAATTACCCCATTTCTCTGGACTACTCCACAGGATTGTTTGAATCCCAGATAATGAGAGATAAAACACATTCATTATTCACTATATTCTGAATCCTAACAACTGAAACACAAATACAATAAACCGGTGTTGCCTCTTCTTGTATCCCTATCCCTTAGAACAGTGTTTGGCATACAGTAGGCACTTAATAAATTTTTATTGACTAAAGCACAAACAAAAAAGAAAATCTTATCCCTCAAAGAGAATAAATGCTAATGAAAGAAGATAAAAAATAATGTATAAAAGGGAGCTAAAAAGCGGTAGGGAAAAGGTACCCATTGGGTAAGCAAGGTCAAAAAGTAGTCCAGGGAGTCACAGACTGAACTGGGTTTGAATATAAACAAATTTTTGCCTTTTATCCTATGACTCTTAATACTAGAAATATCCTTTATGTTGGTTTGTATTTCAGTCAGGTAATAAGCACTTATTAAGCACCTACTATTTGTGAGGCATTGTGCTAAAAGATGAGGATACAGATATGGACAAGTCACAACTTTTCGGGGTTTCTTTCCCCTTCTGTGAGATGGGTGACCTTGAACAATCTACTGCTGATTTTGAGGCCTCAATTTTCTTTTGAGAGATTTGGATGAGATGACCTCTAAGCTCTCTTTTTAAGTATAAATCTTGAGCTGTTACAACTTAGTGACTAGAGTGTAAAAAAAAAGGAGCTGGCACTGAGCAAGGACAAAACGGTTGTGTCAGCTCCCCGAGCTTTAGGGGACCCTCCAGCCTCAAAATACGTTGCTTTAAAGGTCCCTTAAAGACTTTGATTTCTGAGTTGTTGCAAAACATCCCTTTGATACAATTAGAGTAAACGTTTCCCTGTGAGTTATGGAGACAGCTTCAGCCACCCCATGTTTAATGGACAAAGATATGTTGGCAGAATTTTCTTTAAAAAGCCGGTCTGTGCTGTTGATGGTGGGTTTTCCCCTCCCACTCTTTTTTGTTCCAGAAAACCTTCGGGGGACGTTTCACTGTCACAGTGTCACAGTCTGGGAGGTAATGGATATATTGTGCCCAAGGCCTCAACCTAGACTCCAGAATATTGAAATAGAGAGAAAAGGACCAGGAGAAAAGCGGTTAGGAGCCCAAGTGGGGGGCCAGGGTTTCCTGGAGCTTTTTCAAGCCCCCTCTGGTGTTTCCAGCTGGATTCCCCTTCAGTAAATGAAAGGGTCATGTGGTTATGTTATTTTATGGCCCAAATGCAGATACGGTCTGCTGCCTCTGTTCTACCCTGATAATTTTGTTTTCCTGAGGAGCTGGCCATCAATGATCTGACAGGCTGTTAGGGTTTATCTCTACCGCTGCCCAAGGAGGACCGGGGGCTGGGGGAGGGGGGGGGGGGCTGAGAGGCAGGCCTGCTTTTCATTAGCGCTAGGCCAGCTGCACAAAAACTTACACACACACAGGCACACACACACACACGGTTCATGACAGGGTTAGGGAAAGGAGAGGCTGAGGGATGGGTTCTTAGTTGCTGCCCATGTTTTCTTTGCTGGAGTGGGTCTGGATGGCAGGAGGGAGGAGAATTCGTCTCCTAGTGGCTGGGAGAGAGGAGTGGGGTGATGCCCGGGCTGGGTGCCATCCTGGGGGTGCCAGGTGAAGAGGCTTTGCAGTCCTGACAAATTATCCGGGCTCACTTTGGGACGTGAACTGTGGCCCATCAGGGAAGGAGCTGGCACCGATAAATTCATTCCGCTTACAACCTCATGCTGCACTGGAATTGAAGTTCTAGAGGTGAAAGACATAAATTTGCCAGGTGGGCAGCCCAGCGGCCCCCATCGCCCCTCCCTGCGGCCGGTGCCATCACCTTTCCGTGCCCGCGCGGCGCCGCATGGAGATCAGCTGCCTGCTCCAACAGCCGCCTGCTGCCAGCCCCTAATAGCTTCTGCTAATTATTTTCTAATCAAAGGCAGAGAAGATGGGGGAGGGGAACGCATGGGGAGAGGCAGGGAGAGAATCCCAAGCCAATGGAGCTTAGCGTTCCCAGAACTTCTCTTCCAACCAACGTGAGCCAAACAGCCGCAGCCCCTCAAATTCCCGGAGGCTTTTCATTGTGTCCAAGAATGCCAGCAGAGAGGGTCGGGGAGGTCAGGGAGGGCCTGGCTTTATTATGGAGTTAGCAAAGATCCTTCCTGCTCCTTTTAAGGAAACATAGACATTATCCCTCTAGTTTGGACTTGGACTGACCCTTGGTCAACCTCCCACCCTCAATTCTGCATGCTCCAACATTTACAAGAGAAAATTTTCCTAATCCTTGGAGTGGGGTGGGGGTGAGAATGGGGAGAAAAGAGAGAAGGAAGATAGGAAAAAGAAAGGAAGAAAAGGAGGGGGTAATAAAGGAAGGAGGGGAGGAGGCAAAGAAGAAAGAAGGAAGAGAAGAAGACAGAGAGAATGAGAGCAAGAGAATGAGAGAGAGAGACAGAGACAGACAGAGAGAGAGAGACAGAGAAAGAGATAGAGACAGAGATACTGAGAGACAGAAAGAGAGAGAGAGAGAGAGAGAGAGAGAGAGAGAGAGAGAGAGAGAGAGAGAGAGAGAGAGAGAGAGAGTCAATAGATAGAGTGCTTGTCTTGGAATTAAGGAGACCTAAACTCAAGTCTTACCTTCAACACATACGTAAGTGCCATGTGTGACCATGACAAGCTCTTAATGTGCCAGGCAACTCTCTAAAACTATAAGAAAGAGACAGGTTGCTGATCTGTATCTATGAAAGCAGTTTCCACACCAAGAGTTCTCCATACTGATAAATTCGCAGTTATAGTTCCCCTCCCCTAGGTTAAAACAGCTGCATCACATCCATATGTACATATGTGTCTATCTGCATACATGCATATGTGCATGTATTTGTATCGATGTATCTATATCTAAATGTATGTATTTCTGTATATTTTCACTAAAAATTTAAAAAGAAAAGTACATCTTCTGTCCCAGGTAGTGTATCAGTAGAGTAAGCGGGTATTACATATTAGGGAACCTAAGTAAGGGCTTGGGAAATTTCAAGTCACCAAATTTTACACAAAATGCTCCCATAAGTATCCCCCAACATTTTCTCATGCCTAGAAAGCTGGGAAAAACCATCCCAAATGAGCTTACCAGCCACATCTGTTAATATGGAGAAACTATGGGACTACTCTCCATCTTGCTAGGAGATATATCTCTTCAACTTATACCCTGTGCAGCTTAAGGTTTAAAGTTTTGAGGAGCCCCATTTTAATAAAGAATTTTTAAAATTCAACTGATTTGCAAAGCCAAAACCAAGTAAGGTACCATAAGTGCATTTTCAAAATGTCACCGATTAATCACAATGACTGATGAATTCAGGTCATCAGTACAATCAGGTGCAGAGAAGAAAAGGCACTCGTGATGCTGGAGTGTGCCTCTATAGAATTCATAATAAAGAAGAATTGGAGCTCAGCTGCCAAACAGGGAGCCGAGGGTCTTTGAGAACAGTGCTACTCCATAATACACCAGTTCAACAGTCTCTAAGCACATCCCTAATAATGGGAAACTGGGACTTTGAATTTTAAAACTGGAAGGGTATTTGGATTTTACCTAGACTGGCTCTCTCATTTTACAAGTTAAAGAAACTGAGATCCAGACTTACATAGCTAGTAAGTGTTAAAAACCAGTTTATTTTTCATCTACCACAATGATTATGCACCTCTAGAAGACAATCAAGTCTCTGCCTAGCAAAACTGTAAAGTTTGTTATTAATATTGAGTTATTACTGCTTGGCCTCCAGGGCTGGGCTACCATTCCCTGCTCCATAAAGGTCCCCTGTGCACCAGACCTAGCATGAAGTTTAGACTGGTTTCAGTTCCAGTGGAACCCTGTCTTTTATGAGAACATGGCTGGCTTCCCTTTCCTTACACTCTTCAGCTTATCCCTAACAATGGCTTATGTCTAGGGTTTTGACAAAAAGGAGAGTAGAAAGACACTGAATTTTGGGGATAGAGCCAAGATGGTGGAGTGGAAAGACACACATACTCTAGTTCTTCCCCACAGCTCATAAAATACCTGTAAAGAAAGACTCGCAACAAATTCTAGAGCAGCAGAAGCCACAGAACTATGGAGTGGAGGAGATTTTTAGCCCAGGCTGACCTGGAAGGCCAAAGAGAAAGGTCTGTCATTGGAGCCCAGCCCCCTGCCAAGCTGAAAGGAGCAGGGCTGAGGCAGGTATCAGGGGTATATTGCCCAGCAGCAGCAGCAGAGGTGATCCATTGTTGGATAAAACCCCTGGGGGAATTGAGCAGCTGATCTGAATCTCAGCCATGAGCCAGACCAGGGAGTAAACTCTTCTCCCTTGATTTTGCCACCTTGGAGAAACTGAGAACTTACAGGTCCCTAGAGTATACCCTACTCTTCAGAAAGGACACAAAAGTCAAGTAACTGGTTGGGAAAATGCCCCCCAAAAAGGAAAAAAGTAAGACTAAAGAAGGTTACATTTTTGGTGAACAGGTATTCTCTCCCATCCTTTCGGATGAGGAAGAGCAATGTTTACCATCAGGGAAAGACATAAAAGTCAAGGCTTCTGCATCCAAAACTTACAAGATAAATATACAATGGTCCTAGGCCAGGGAAGAGCTCAAAAAGGATTTTGAAAATCAAGTAAGAGAGGTGAAGGAAAAATTGGGAAGAGAAATGAGAGTGATGCAAGAAAATCATAAAAAGCAAGTCAATAGCTTGATAAAAGAGACCCCAAAAATGCTGAAGAAAATAACATTTTTAAAAATAGGCTAATTCAATTGGCAAAAGAGGTTCAAAAAGCCAATGAGGAGAAGGAGGTTCAAAAGCTCACTGAAGAAAATAGTTCTTTAAAAATTAGAATGGAACAGATGGAAGCTAATGACTTTATGAGAAACCAAGAAATTACAAAGCAAAACCAAAAGAATGAAAAAATGGAAGATAATGTGAAATGTCTCATTGGAAAAACAACTAACCTGGAAAATAGATCCAGGAGAAACAATGTAAAAATTATGGGTCTACCTGAAAGCCATGATCAAAAAAAGAACCTAGACATTATGTTCCATGAAATTATCAAGGCAAATTGTCCTGATATTCTAGAACCAGAAGGCAAAATAAATATTGAAAGAATCTAGCAATCACCTCCTGAAAGAGATCTGAAAAGAAAAGCTCCTACGAATATTGTAACCAAATTTCAGAGTTTCCAGGTCAAGGAGAAAATATTGCAAGCAGCTAGAAAGAAACAATTTGAGTATTGTAGAAATACAATCAGGATAACACATGATCTAGCAGCTCCTACATTAAGAGATCAAAGGGCTTGGAATATGATATTCCAGAAGTCAAAGGAACTAGAATTAAAACCAAGAATCACCTACCCAGCAAAACTGTGTATAATAGTTCAGGGGAAAAAATGGTCTTTCAATGAAATAGAGAACTTTCAAGCATTTTTGATGAAAAGACCAGAGCTGAAAAGAAAATTTGACTTTCAAACACAAGAATGAAGAGAAGCATGAAAAAGTAAACAGGAAAGAGAAATCACAAGGGACTTACTAAAGTTGAACTGTCTACATTCCTACATGGAAAGATAATATTTATAACTCCTGAAACTGTTCTCATATCTGGGTAGTTGGAGGGACTACACACACACACACACACACACACACACACACACACACACACATATTGAGAGAGAGAGAGAGTGTATAGGGTGAGTTGAATAGGAAGGGATCATACCTAAAAAAATAAAATTAAGGGGTGAGAGAGGAATATATTGGGAGGAGAAAGGGAGAAATGAAATGGGGCAAATTATCTCTCATAGAAAAGTCAAAAAAAAGCTTTTCCAATGGAGGGGAAAAGGGGGGAAGTGAGAGGGACAAAGTGAAGCTTACTCTCATCACATTTGGCTCGAGGAAGGAATAATATACACACTGAATTTGGTATGAAAGTCTATCTTACACTACAGGAAAGTAGGGGAGAAGGGGACAAGCATGGTGGTGGGGATGATGGAAGGGAGGGCAAATGGGAGGAGGGAGCAATTAGAAGTAATCAAAAGAGAGAATAGAAGAAGTGGGGAGCCGGATATAATGGAGGAAAATGTAGTTAGCCTTACACAACATGACTATTATGGAAGTCATTTGCATAACTACACATATATAGCCTATATTGAATTGATTGCCTTCTCAGTGGGGATGGGTGGGGAGGGAGGAAGGAAGAGAAGTTGGAACTCAAAGTTTTAGGAACAAATGTTGAGAATGGTTTTCGCCTACAACTGGGAAATAAGAAAGACAGGTAATGGGTATAGAAATTTATCTTGTCCTACAGGACAAGAGAGAAGATTGAAATAAGAGAAGGGAGGGGTGTTAGAAGGGAGGGCACATTGGTGGAAGGGGCAATCAGAATGCAAGGCATTTGGGGGTGGGGGAGGGGAAAGATGAGGAGAAAATTTGGAACTCAAAATTTTGTGGAAATGAATGTTGAAAACTTAAAATAAATAAATAAATAAAGGCACTCAGTTTACAGTACAAATCCATTACTTGCCTTAAATCAAATGCTATGCTTACAATTCATCAAATAGTACAACTGAAGGGGGCCTTTGAGTCAGAAGGTTTACTGGTAAATGGTTAACAACTGGTTCTCCGGAAAAAAAAGTATGCCTTTTAATTTTATATTAATTTTTAAAAAATTTAAGTTTAATTTAATTAATCATAATTTTAAGCTTAATCTACATTATTAACATTTTCTCCATCACTTTCTTAAGTTTAAACAGTCAATAAAACAATAGATCAATAAACAATAAATCTTGATTTGTAGTTTTTGCCAGTTTCGGAAGTGAAAATGCTCACAGCGAAAATTTAACAATCAGTTCTTGACAGAGCTGGTTCTAGCATACCCCTGTGAGAGAACATCTAGTTACAAAATCATAGAAATTAAAGGTGGAATGCATCTTAAAGGTCATCTGGTACAGACTCTTCACTTTTTTTTTTTTTTTTGGAGCGGGGAAGGCAAGGCAATTGGGGCTAAGTGACTTGCCCAAGGTCACACAGATAGTAAGCCTAACGTCTCTGAGACTGGATTTGAACTGAGGTCCTCCTGACTCCAGGGCAGGTGCTATATTCACTGAAGCAGCTAGCTGCCCCAACCCCTTTAAATAAAAGGAAGCCAGGGCCCCAAAATTAAGTGACTTGCCCAAGATCAACCCAGCAAGGCATTCTGATTCCAAACTTAGAGTCTTTATCCTACATTACATAAAATAAAAAGGTGATACTCACCAAGGTGAAGGTACTTGACCAAATTAATAAGGCTAATTGATGACAGAGCCATAGCTAAAACTCAAATTACCTGGTTCAGCCTCATACTCTCACAAGACTCATATGTCCATACTATTTGAATTGACAAGCTAATTTCTGTATGTCTGTGAAGTAAATGGTGCAAATGCTTTATTCCCATTTTCTAGATGGGGAAACTGAAAAAAAGAAATTAAATGATCTACTTTCCCAGAATCATACAATTATTGAGTGTAGGTGGGAGTTGGAAAGTAACTAAGCCCTCCTAACTCCAAGGCCACACACTGTAGTGAGGTCCCTAAACTCATTCCTCAAAGCTACTTATTTTATTGATATAGCTTTCTTGGGTAACCATCCCAAGCCCCAAATCTGGCACATTCTATCAGTCTCTTCTCCAAGACGCTGTTCTGCTAAACATCCCATTTTCTGCCCCTTTCTAGAAATTATCAATCAGTGTATATGGAAAAACAGAGATTATCTCTCAATGGGGTCACAAACAAACTTTCTATGTGGTCTTGGACAAATCACCTTATATCCCTGTGCCTCAGATTCACCTATTAAATGAGGAATTTGGACTAAATCATCTCTAAGGTCACTGCCAGGTCTAGTATTTGAGTTTAGCATGGGAGACTTTATGCAACCTACCCAAGGTCATATAAGTAGAAGTAGCCAAATTGAAATTTAGCACCATGCCACTTTTGACTCTCTGAATAATGTTAAGTCACCTGTCCATTTGCTTTGACTACATGATCAGCAAGAAAGGGAGGTGACTTGATGTGTAACTACAATTAAATGGAGGGGTGGGGTGGGGTGGGGAGGAGAGATCGAATTTGGGGCTAAGAACAGAGAACCATGAGCAGATTCCCTACCCACACTGAGTGATGGGCATTTATCATCATTGTACTCCCCTATATGTGGAGAGAGAAGTGAGTGAGCCGGGGGTGAGGAACCCCATCTGCCCAAAATGTCAGTAGTGGTGAGAGAACTTAGTTTCCTGGTGTCCAGGATCCCCGTGGTACAGTGGTGAGAGCACTGGGCCTGGATCCAGGAAAACCTGAGTTCGAATCCAGTCTTAGACACTCACTAGCTGTGTGATGCAGGGCAAGTCACTTAACTTTCCATTTCCTCAACTGTAAAATAGGGATAATGATAATAGCATTTACTCATCAGAGTTGTTAGGATCCAAAGAGATGAGATTTGTGAAGCAGCTAGCAGGCTGACTGGCTCTTAATAAATGCTTGTTCTCTTTCCCAAGAGTAAATAGGCATTTTTCTGCAGCTCTCACTAGAAAAAAGAGGATAATGCCAAGAATAAAGTATTTTGGGCAAGCTGCAAAGCAAGCAGGGGCTGGGATGGCTTATTTCTGTCCCTGATCCCATCATACAACTATGAAAATCATACATCTATTATTAATGTAACTGATTACTCTGGCCCTCCTTGACAAAAGATCAGGTATGTTACATTTCACCCCTCCCTCAGGGCTATGTGCTACCCTTGAAGGAGTTTTGGAGATGTCCAGTCAGTCTCCCTGCCATAGTCTCCAGCACCCACTGACTGTATTCCCTCAATTTTAGGGGTTCTCCTGTACTCCAATTTCATTTATCCACTTAGTGCTTGGATTGACTTTTACAAAGGGATATTTACTTCAAAGGTATAGCAGGAACAAACATAAGTAAGTATCACACACATCCTCAATGCCTGGAGGCCATAATTTCCCCTGGTACCAATTTAGTCTCTGGGAAGGGGAGAAGAATTAAGTTTGCAGATTAAGTCAATTTCTATATATAGCCTAGTCCTACCAAGCCCAAAGCCCTGCTTGGGCACAAGTCCCAGGCAATCTGGGTTCTCAGGACTTCCCTGATGGGCAAGCTGCAACATCCAGCCTAGAATTGTGTCTCTAAGATCACCATGACTTGAGTCCAGGTCTAAAGATCTGCTGCCAATGCCTAGAACTGAAAAAGACAAACAAGGCAGGGCAAGATATCCCAAGTGACCCAATTCTCAGAGCTATTGGACCTAAAAGAGGTGCAGAAGGTAATTTTTCACCCAGTTCACTTCATAGTGCCCATGCTGGGGCACTGCCCTAGGACGCAGCTGGAAAGAGAGAAAAAGACTGGCAGTTATAAAGACAAAGTCTCTTCCAGCTACAAAGGTAGTATAATAAAGCAGTAATAAATATAATATTATTATACAATAATGAAAATAATAAATAGTATAAAAATATTCTACTATTTCTACCTAGATGGAAAGTAAATGCAGAATGTCTTCTCCCAGAAGTAAGTCCCAGGCATCTGTCACTTGCATACCTCCATTTTCAGTGCTCAGACAATGTGCAAAGTAAAATCTCATTACATTAATAATAGCTATCATTTATATAGGGCTTGAAGGTTTGCAGAGTACTTTATATTTGTCACAGCATTTGATCCTCATGATAGCTCTGGGCAGTAGGTGCTATTACTATCCCCATTTTACAGATGAGGAAATTGAGCCCTAAAGAAGTGAAATGATTTGTACAGGGTTATATAGCTAAAAAGTGATCAGAATTAAATTTTCTTGACTATAAGTTGAATGCTTTCTCCACTAAGCTACCATGAGCCTGTATATGCTTGGAGATTGTGGGAGGGGGAGGAAAGAAGAGAGTGATTCTCTTAGCTCTTATTTAACAACAGGACATCCTGAGAAACCCACTGAGCTAACATTTTGGAAAGCACGAACATGTTTCTGCCTGCTGGTATGTGTGAGAGCTGGAATGTGAATATGGATTACTAATAATCTGTGCAAGAAAGTATGAGGGTCGGTGTATATACATGTTAGTATTTGAACAATGATATACAGACATGAGCCATAAGGGCTATGTAACTATGGGGAGGGGGAAATGTCAGATTATTTGGTTTATTTCTCTTTTTTTCCCCAATGTCTTTCTTTCATGCCATCTCATAATGATAAACTGAATGCCTAAATGTGAGGGATAATTATCATTACCAATGGTCTTGGTCACTTCCAGCATCATGAAGGAGTGCAATAGCAAAACAGAATAGCAGAATCCTTTGGTCATATTCACAGATATATAGATATAGATATAGATATAGATATAAATGTGGGGATATATATACACTCACAAATACATAAACATATATACACATGTACATATATACACACATACAGACAGACCTATACCTGTCTGTCATATATGGGATATAGTCTCAATAGAAATTACCTAATTCAATTCTCCACTCAGGCCAAATGGTTAACTCTCCACTGCCACCAAATAATTTCCGAATAGGCCTGTTAAGAAAACACCAACTGGGATCACCAAGTGTCAGACAGCACTGTAATGGCTAAACAACAGCAAATTCTTAGTTTTACCGCTCTGCCTATTAGGAATCCAGCCATATGGAAAAGACGTTGATTACAGTCTGGGCAAAAGACTTCTCAGGTTTCTGAGCACCAGCTTAGTAACCCTGGGAAGGCTGATCACCAGTAAGTAGACTGACTACTTGGTGATGAATTCTTTGGCCATGGCAACCCATGAAGCCACAAAAACTACAAAATGATTCTCAGTACTATTCATCCCCCTTCTGCTTTTGTAGTGACGGTGGCAAGATACCAAGGTTTTTAGACCACTTGTCAAATTAACTTAGCTTTTGGTACTTTCTAGCCCCTGGGATATTTTATTCACGCATGGGACCCTCAGAACAGTTACAATGGGTTGAAAGTACTGTGTGAAACCACACCTACTCAAAATCATGAGCCTTAAGCAATGGGCTAACTTTTTCTCTAGTTAGCCAAAGGAGAAAAAATTAGTTCAAGGCAAAGACAAATCTGTTATACTTCCTTGGTGAAACCTGGTTGATATCAGGTTGATGTAAACAGACTTCAGTAAACAAGTTACAAAAAGAAGAACCAAGGAGAATAGGTTGGGCCAGAAGGGGAGATGGGAATGCTTCTTTAATGAAGGATCATTCCCCCATAAACCTCCCTCAGATACATACATCATCAATCACACATAAGGATCATATAGGAGCAGTCCACATGTAAGGAACATATGTTGTCAGGGCACACATGTAAAGGGGCATTCCTCCACCATGATGGGATCACCGACATCCCCTGGGGATATCTTCATGTTAGTCTCCCTGGCTCTACTCCCCTGTGGATGTAGTTCTTCCATTTGATGTGTTTCTTCACTGTTTCACTTTAGACTCATAGTGACTACTAGGTTTACATTTTTAGCTTAATCTTGCTCAACTGAGAAACTATCTGTACAATGCCTGACAAAAAACAGGTGCTTAATAACTGCTTATTACCTCTCATTCTTTCCCTTTCCCTGTTGGCTATGGTAGTCATTGCTGAGTGTCATTTAGTGTTTAGTCTCTCCTAGGTATAGCTCCCTGCTGCCAACTTTGTGGCTCATTTTTCAAAACT
Source organism: Bettongia penicillata ogilbyi (assembly GCA_023548195.1). Taxonomy (NCBI): domain Eukaryota; kingdom Metazoa; phylum Chordata; class Mammalia; order Diprotodontia; family Potoroidae; genus Bettongia; species Bettongia penicillata. The sequence goes on along the minus strand of JAJHZJ010000252.1, from coordinate 3,730,936 downwards.
GCCCACCTCTATCTCAGCTCCAGTCTACCAGGTATAGTGGTTGGAACGTATCCCCAATAAAGGCAAGTTGGCTCATCTTCAATTATAAACATCACACCCAGCTAATGACAGAATACTTCCAGGCTATCACTGAGACATTTTCTTTTAATGTTTTGGATCAATCCTAAGGTCTTGGTGGAGAGAATATTATAATGTTACAGATATGTTTCATCTACCTCTCTGTTTTATGTATAATATATATTATAATAATATGTTATATAATATATATTTATATAATAAAATCACATATAAAATATATTATATATGTATCAGGTCTTATATGTGTACTAGGTATATATGTGTATATGTATGTATATGCACATATATTATACATGTACAATATATTGTGTATGTGTGTTTTATATATATATATATATGCATATCTGTTATTGATAATGATGTAACATAAGGTTGGGTATTCCCAAGATCGTCTCTGGCTTATTAAGTAAATAATTTGAACTACAACAAAAGATAAATTAAGGAGATAAAGTCATTGTTCAGTGCCTGTCTAGAATGAGTACCCAAGGACAACATCATTTTCAAACAGAAACCTTGTGCAACACTACCGTGGTAGATGGTAGAAAACTATGAGCCGGATGGTCTTAGAAATCAGAAAATAGCCATGACCAAATCTGTAGAAAGATTTGCAAACAAGCATTTATAGATAAAACTGGACGAGGGGCAACAGGTGCACAAAAAAATGGAACAGATCTGTCATCATTTCTAGAATAAGCTATTTTTCACTATCAGTGACTTTAGAACATTTGGACTCAACTCTTCAGAATCCAACATGTTGTATGTGGGAGCACAACCAACATCATGAAAGGTGAAAATGAAAGAGAAACATGAAACAGAAGTTGGACCAAATATGCAAAAGACATCTGTGTTGAAGTTGACATAAATTTGAAAGCACTGATTTTCCAATTCTCAAGATATCTGAAAGAGGGGAAAATACTCAACAATTAGGGGAATTATAGGTAATTATTATTAACTAAAAAAATGACCAGGAGGACATCAATAAATACTGATCAAACGAGATCCCCAAATGATACATGTAAAATGCTTCATAAACTTCAGTGCTCTATGTGAGTGTCAGTTACAGTTATTACTATAATTATTTTTTACTGACCTATATGCTTGTTTTTTTAATCTTCATAAAATCTTTGAAAGAATGATCTGCCCACATACCCAGGGTATCCTTGATGAAAGTATGAGAGGGGAATAGACATATCTATATAATTTTCTATAAAGCATAACCTATTTACATTTACACAATTTACTGGGAGGTATTGAGAATACAAGATTCTACTGCATCTCTTATTTGTTCATAATTTTTTTTTAAAGAAGAATTTTACTTGGTAGGGCAAAATACAACTTTGAAAGCTCTCCTTCAACAAAGGGTATGTTAGAAGCACACAAGATTCTTTCATAGGTTCAACTGTATAGATGCAATTTATTCACTGATTCTGACTCTGGATATTAAATGAAGTACAAAAGAGGGAGATACATACTCCCCAAAGGTGTTTATGTTGACATCCTTTGCAGGAAGATTTCCTATAGATGATAACGTCTTCCAGATATTTCCTTTTAAAGTTGAAGTTGTTCTTACAGCATCAAGCTCCAGATTGAGAGATCTTCAGTGAGATCCATAACTATTCCAAAGAGACAGACCTAACAATCCACACAGGAAAAAACAAATTGAGGAAGAATTTCTACTGTTCAGATTGCAATACGTAGTTGGATAGGTAGCCTACGTACTGTATATCTTGGAAAGTCCTAGCGGGGCCCAGAATTAGACAAGAGGAACCAAGTAGGCTACTTGTGTTGGGAAAGTCCACAAACCATTCAACAGTTTCAAGTTGTTCTTTGACAGAAATTGCGTATGTTCTAACAGAAATATTCCCCTGGTAAAGCTAAATGGATAGAAAATAGGTACAAATATACCACAATCAATCAACCGATAATAACACACGTACTACATGTCAGGCCCTATGCTAGGTCTTGGAGATACAAAGACAAAAATAATCCTAGCTCCTGAAGACCTTACAGACAAGTACATATATAAATATAAAACAAATATAAGTAGAAAAAATACAAAATAAATACAAGGGATTTAGAAAGAAGGAAATAGGCAGTTGGGGGCATTAGAAATAAAATCCCATTGAAAGTATTGCTTTAGCTGCTCAAATAGAATCTCCAAACAATCAAAATTACAAGACCTTTTTACAAATTGTGTAAAAGGAGCCATCCAGAAAGTACATAACTGAAAAAGTACATAACTACTCTGGTAGAAATGGGGAGGGTAGGAGGGAAGGAAAAGGAAAACAAGAATTTACTAAGCACTTACTATGTGCCAGTACTTTACAAATATATATATATGTATGTATGTGTGTGTGTATTGTATACATATATATGTACATTGTATACATATTGTATATATATACATTGCTTTTCACAACAACCCCAGGAGGTAGGTGCTATTGTTATTCACATTTTACAGATAAGGAGATTGAAGCAGACAGAAGTTAATGAACTTTGCCAGGGTCATATAGTTAACAGTATTTTATATTGGATTTGAACTCAGGTCTTTCTGACTTCATGCATAGCACACTATCTATTGCACTGTCTAGCTGCTTCAGTGGAAAGTTTAAAGAGTTGATTTTTCAGGGTGTTTTAACTAGCGTCTGTGAATATGTAGCTAAAATTTTTCTTGGTCATTGTATTTCTATGTAATTGGTTTCCTTTGTAATCCTGCATCTTTTATTTTATTCATTTAAAAACACTATTTTGAGAAGACTCCTTAGGCCTCAACATGTTGAATAAATCCCTTATGAAATCTCTACGGGATCATTCAGACATGAATCACATAGCATGAGAAAACACTCTTATTGAATTATGGAAATATATAAATATGTTTTATGTAATAGAAGTGCTTATTAAAAAAAACTGTGGTGTTGTATGAAGGTTAAAAAATGTGCTTCAGTAACTTGCCAAGAGTAAGGGATTATTGATGTGCATCCCATATGCTCTATTGCTTGGCTATGTTTGGTGGAATCTCTGTAGATTTATTGCAGAAATATGGACGAGTCCCTCAAGATCGGAGGGTATTAATGGGTTGGAAATGGTACCCATGCTGATTTAGATGAGGATACACCAGAGAACAAAGTGTAGATAGTGGGAAGCGTCAGGAGTCTTAGGGTTTAACTACACTCTGGCCACTATCTGACTGAATGAGTATCTTCCTTTGGAAAATGAAGATGGTAGTTTAGAAGAATTCTGATGACCTTTCCAGTTCTAAAGTTCTCTTACTACAGTCATAGGAGATAATAAAATTCAAGGTTGTGTATTCAATATTGAGTCAATATGGCTCAGGAAATCAGGTCCAGGGTATAATTTTGAATTTTCCACTGAGAGGAAAGCGCACATACCTCTGTGGTCAGTGATGGTGTCCACCGTCCTGACTGCTACACCAGGGCACATACTCTGAGGGAGAGGGTTTGCATTTCCTATTGTTGCTTGATTTTGTTTGCTGGAGGTGAGGGAGTTAGAGAGGAAGGTTAAAGGTGAAGGTTAGAGAGAGAGGCAGTATAGCAGAGATAAACTGGTCCCACAAGCAAATGTTTGCTTCTAGAGTATGTCAGTTGTTTTTCTTGGATAGGGGAGCTGATCTTTCACCAACCTCCCAGGCCAGAAAGCCCAGAAGGTAGACATAAGGTATTAACAAAGTGTTATGTTAATAAGCTGCGTCAGGGCCTTTGTTCCTTTGGGATGTGTTAGCACCTCTCTCTCAAAGAAGTAAAAGAGTACTCTCGTTGAATATTCAAGACTTTAAATAACTAATCTCTAGAGGTAGAGTTTAATATTTCTGAGGGATGTAGACTTGAGAGGTTTGTGAAAGAGAACCCTATAAGGGTAGAAGAAGGAATTTATCTTTCCTTTTTCTCTCTCCTTTCCCCAGCTCCCCCATAAGCCATGGTCTCTCGTAGCAACTGGTCCAGAGGGAGTCATCTCATTGGCAGTTCAAGAGCTCCTCAGTTTGAAAGAGTTGAAGTCACAATTGGATAAAGAGAGACACACTCCGAAGAGACAGAGATAGAGAAAAGCAGTTGCTCAAGAAAAGATGTAGTTTTGGGAGGAGGAACATGTCTTTGGAAAACAGAAAATAAAGCTGGCCGTGAAAAAGTGCAGAAACTGGGAAGTCAGATGAATAACTTGTCCAGCAGAGGCACTACATCTGAGGAAAATTGTATAAAGACTCTAAAAGAGAAAGAAAGGACTTCCAAATCCTTCAGTACCAGGAATTATAAATTGCCATTGTCCAGGAGTGTACTGGAACCAGCTCAAACCGGCTCTGATTGTCAAATTTTCAGTGTGAGCATCCACACCTAAGAAATTGGCAAAATCTGGGATTGAATTATCTTTATTGATTGTGAAGACTTAAGAAAGGGATTGAAAAAATATGAAAAATACAGATTAAACTTAAAAGTCTATTGTGAATATTCTTTTTTTTTGGAAGCTGCTTGTTAAACATTTTACCAGCACACTCTTGCTTTTACTCCACTGATATTTGCATAAAAGTGCTTCAGTATCATTGTACACTAAGTTTGAACTCATTTTTCCTTTTCCAAGGAGAGCTTATGAACTATCCTTTCTTCCATTTATTATTATTTTAATAAGATTTTCTTTCCCCCCAATTACATCAAAACAATGTTTAACTTTTTTTTCAAGTTTTGAGTTCCATATTCTATTGCTGCCGCCTTCCCAAGATGGTAAGCCATCTGATATAGGCTATACATTTGAACTCATTCTTACGAAGAGTTTACCAAAAGTTTATAGGGGGAATGTTTTGCAATAATAATAAACATCACTAGTATTTACATAGCCCCTACTATGCGCTAAGCACTTTACAAGCATTATGTGTCATTTTGTCCTCACAACAACCCTGGGAGATAGGTGGTTTTATCACTCCCATTATATACAGAAGAGGAAATGGAGGCAAACAGGAGTCAAGTGACTTGCTCAGGGTTAATCAGCTAATAAGTATCTGAGCCCATCTTCCTGACTTGGCCCAGCTAGTGTGTGCCACCTAACTGCCTATCAACTAAACGTGTTCTTACTATGCCATTTTGGCAAATCCCTTTGCTAAGAGTTAATTATGTCAAGAGATTGATGGTACAACTAGCACAAAGCTGGAGATCTGTGAGCTACACTGACCAGTAGTGCTGGAAGTGAAGACCCCAAGGGTTCACTCCTAGAACCCAGGAGAACTAGCCACCTTCTGCAGAGCCAGCATGTGAATGTGAGAGCAGAGTAGGGAAGGAGTCCAGGAGAAGCATTGCACTACAAACACGCTGCTTTTTTTTAAAAAATATTTTTAAGGAATTTTAACTCATGCAAGTCACAGGGGAAAAAGCGAAAGTAAATGTCTGAGGGAAAGAAAAATATTTTTCTTCTTTATGTTTTTCTTTCTGTTGAGCCAAGGCTCTCCAGAATGTATTGGAAAGGGCAGGACCTCTGGGTACCTGGAGAGAGCTTTGCTAAGTGTTAGCACTCATCCTCCTCCTTTGAAGCTGTAACTAGAGACTCTTTGTAAACACAAGTGGCTTTCTGACTTCTTGTGGCTATAATAATAATCAGATTGTGTGGGCTCCAAACCGGAGGGGAAAAAAGGAAAGGAAGAAAGAAAAGAAACAAAGGGTTAATGAGAGGACAAAAGTGTAATCTATTTTTTAAAAAAATAAACACATTCTGGCAAATTTGCCTGGCCATGTCTTTTGTGCTACATGAGAACTGTGATCAGATTTTCAGAACCTAAAATCAGGACAAAGGATTGTATTCCTTTTTTGTAAAGCCTGCTATCTTTCCTTGAAATCATCTAAAAAATCTGGGGTCTTGTTCTAACACTAAGAATATCCTAAATTTATAGTGCATGTGCCTTTTCCCAACCCTACTTTCATCCTAGAAGTTCATTGTTTCCACAAGTGCAATTCTCAGGATCAGCTTTTTTTTTTTTCAAAGCTGAAACATGGATAGGTTATAGGTTTATAGATTTAGAGTTGCATGAAACCATACCCTCCCCCCTCCCCATCCTACACCCCAATTCCAGCCTAGACTGAACTCTCAGCCTCAATAATCCATGGTAGTATGGAGTCCTTTCCTTCTGAACTCCTGCTCTTCTTCCTTTGTATTCAAGCTGAAAATATTCTCCCTACAAGTATACCTACCTCTCTCTCTCTCTCTCTCTCTCTCTCTCTCTCTCTCTCTCTCTCTCTCTCTCTCTCTGGGTCTCTGTGTCTGTGTCTGTCTGTCTGTCTGTCTCCCTCCTGCTTCCAGCCCAACCTTTCCTCTAAGGTACATATATACAGCCCCATATAACATAAAACACCACTCTTGAGTTTGTCTGCAAACACAGAGCCGTCACTGGCACAGGACTAGTGGGGCTCTTTGTTCACGGTGATGGGTTTGGTGTTGTGTGTGGGGGAAGTGCTTCCATAACCTGATGCCTTGCTCCCACTACCATCAAAACTCCTGTGTGTGTTTTTCTTGTTATAGGACACTCCCTAGTATAGAAACTTTCTTCAGCAATGGTAATCTCCAATTCTTCTGTAATTTACACTCTTAGAGAGCCATCTGGGGCGTTGAGAGCTCTAAATACGCTCTAGTGACTTGCTCTCATCCACATGAAGCTAGCATATGTGACCTGACCGTGTCTCCCCGACTTCCATCCCCTCCGCCATGTTGTTGTTGCTAAGTTGCTCTATTGCGTTGTGTCTTCATGGCTCCATTTGGGGTTTTCATGGCAAAGATCCCGGAGGGGCTTGTCTTCCTTCTCTAGGTCATTTTAAAGATAAGGAAACTGAGGCAAACAGGGTTAAGTGACTTGCCCAGGGTCACACAGTTAGCAAGTATCTGAGCCCCGGTTTAAACTCAGGAAGATGAGTTTTCCTGACTCCAAGCCATTGTGCCATCCGGCTGCTCCCACTTCACTATACTGCCTCTAATTTCATTTATTCCTGGTTAAAAGTTCCTATTATATTTTTCTATATAAGTCCTCTTCCCATGACACATCAGGGAGTAAAGGGGACCACAGAATATGCATGGCAAATGTTCTGAGAAACCATTCAGTCTAGCCTGTGCCTGAATGAGAATCGCTCCACTACATGTAACAAATTAGTCATCCACTGCATGGATGCCTGAAGATTTTCAGTGGAGAGGACCACACTACCTCCCGTGAATAGCTAGCTTGATTTTGGCATTTCTGTAATCATTAAGAAGCATTTCCATACCTCTAACCTAAATCTGCCTTTCTATACTAGCTTTTACTCCTAAACCCAGCACTCTGGGGTTAAGGCAAAATAAGTCTGATCCTTCTTTCAAAGCATCTTTCAAATATTTAAAAGACAACTATAATATATCATAGGCAGCTGGGTGGTGCAGTGGATAGAGTGTTGGGTCTCAAGTCAGGAAGACTTGAATTTTAGACCCTGGGCAAGTCCCTTAACCTCCACCTGCCTCAGTTTCCTCGACCACAAAATGAGTTTAATAATAGCATCTATTTCCTAGGGTTGTTGCAAGGGTCAAATAAAATAACAGTTGTAAAGCACTTAGCACAGTGCCTGGCACATTGAAAACGTTTAATAAATGCTCATTCTCTAGTCCTCCCATTATTAATTAGGTGACTTTAGGAGAGCATCTACTTGCCCCCCCCTCCACTGATCATACCTAGTTGTAGCTATGCAAGCTAAGATACATGATTCAGTCCTACAAAAACAATCTATGAAATAAAGATTAGTACTTCTGTCTTCCTTCTCTGACTTTTTTCATCCCTTAGTGATTCACTCTCTAATTATTAGACATTCTTTCTCAGAGAAATTTCATTTCCACTAGAGATTCAAGAATGCCATCCTCCCCATCTCAGGGAGGCACTGGCTCACTAAAGCCAGGTACCTGATAAGCTTCTTCTAGAAATCCCCATTTAACACATCTGCTTTTAATTAGAGTGAACTATCTTTGGCTCCAGTCAGGAGACCATTCCCAAATCTACCATGATGTTTTTGGAAAACAGAGACATGCGCTCCCCATCTTCCAAGATGAAGGACCTAGCTCGCAGCCTATCCTGATGGGACCCCCTTAAAAACATACCTAGGCATGACAAAATGATGACTTCCTGCCCTTAGTGTGGTTTCATCAGCATCTGGACCTACTGCTTGGACATAAACCCTTCCTCTTTTATGCTCCCAAAGTGCTCCTGTGTAAGTAGGCATCAACAGTACTGCTCTCAAGTTAATAGAAGCATGTTTACTAGAGGTATAGGGATTTATCAGCACACAAATTATATACAGACAGGCCATTATGGGTAGACATTGGAGATCTCCATCTTTGATCTCTCAAATGGAATGGTTCTAGTTACAGATCCTTGATTCTCTAATCAAATACCATTTGCTAGTCAGCAAGTTCTAGCCCCTCCACATCTAATGTTCTCTTCTCCTTGGCTGTTTAAAAATATCTTTCTTCTCTTTTTACTTTGTATTAGTTTCTATCCTGGATCCAAGTTTGTTCATTCCCCAAAATATCCTGGCCATTGTTGAAAAAGTAGCTCTAGGGTTTGCCTAATCCAAGGTAGCTTGAGTAACATAATTTGAAGGTCTCCTCCCTCAGCTCCTCCCCCATCCCTACCAAGCAAACAAACTCTGATGAAATTATATAATTAGATAGCTCTTTCTCTGGTTAAAAGTTATTCTTTTAAAATGCGAATATAAGTGGCATGGTTTAGACCAGGAGATTTTTCACTTTTTTGCATTTCATGGACCCCTTTGGCAGATTAATGATGCTCAAGGCCCTCTTCTAAAAATAATGTTTTTAAATGCATAAAATAAAATATGTAGGATTATAAAGGAAACCAATTAGAGATACAATTTTACAATTATTGATTTTAAAACATTTACAAGTTCTAAGTTGAAACCCCCTATTTTAGACTGTGAATCAATCACATCTTAACATTATTTTCTTAATTTGTATAACCTCCATCTAACATCCTGCAGGGATACTAGCACTAAGGGAGCAATAACAGTAACTTTGGAAAATAGAGTGTTGTCCATGGAGGACAGAACTGGGGATGGGGGACAGGGGCTCTGAGCCATTTAGAGGGCAAAAGAAATATTCTGGACACTGCAGGAGTGGAGGACACAGAAGAAATGAAAAGGCATCTTGGAAGGGAGGAGGGAAGATACCAAGGACAAACTTTCCCTATGTTAAAATGTTAATAGCAATCCAGTTCTTCAAGTCTAACTATGCTCAAGAAACTTTCCTGATTCTCCTGACTAAATGTCTCAGTCATAAACTTCTAACTTCAAGAGAACTAATGAACTGATTCCTTCCTCCCTCCCTCCCTCTCTCCCTCCCTTCCCTCCTTCCCTCCTTCCCTCCTTCCTTCCTTCCTTCCTTCCCTCCTTCCTTCCTTCCCTCCTTCCCTCCTTCCTTCCTTCCTTCCTTCCTTCCTTCCTTCCTTCCTTCCTTCCTTCCTTCCTTCCTTCCTTCCTTCCTTTCTTCCTTATCTTTTTATTCAACATTCTCCAGGATATCTGAGCCTCATTCATATTTGATTCTTTCATTTGTATTTTTAGTTCCTCCTAGGCATCCTCTTTGGACCTTGACTTACCCATTACAAGTCTTCGTACACAAGAACACAAAATGAGGAATAAACAAAAGGTCTATTTACAAGGATGAGATATTGAAAGTCATATATATGTGGGGGAGGTACAGTGAGGGAAGGGGAACTGACACCTTTCCCATTCTCAGTCACTCACTAAGAGAAGATAGGAAAAGAATATCGGCCATTGAGAAAATATAGAGTCTACCAAGTAGCAATTCAAAAAGAGTACTTGACAGGCTTGTGGAACCCATTTTCCCATATTAACTAACATTTTTGTTACATGTTCTTCCATAACAGAGCATATAGGATGATGATTAGCAACTGTATAGTGGAGTGGATAGAGCATTTGAGACAAAGTTAGGAAGATCTCAGTCTAAATCACGTCTCAGACACTGGCTGTGTGACCTTGAGTACCTCTCTTAGGCACAACTTCATCATCTGTAAAATGAGAATAAGAAGAGCACCTATATTCCATGATTTGTTGAGAACTTCAGCTGAGATAATATGCCTAAATCACTTTACAAACCTGCAAGCACTAGACTCACTCTATAAACTTGGGACATTCCTTCTGAGAAATTTCATGGAACAGATGATGTTCTCCTTTCCTCTCCAGAAAGTCTCCATGCATTCAGTCTCTCCCCTTGCCAATTCCATCCTATACTATGGTACCAAAATAATCTTTTTGAAACGTAGGTTTGACTATGTCTGTCTATGGCTTAGAAACCCCACTGGTTCCCTAATATTCCTAGTATAAAAAGCAAACTTCTTTGCCTTGCATTTAATGACCTCCAAAATCAAGATTCAACTTATTTCTTCTGCATTGCAGCTAAATCAGGCTATAAACTCTCCCTAATCTTTCCTGGCTTCTTTGCATTTATGCAAGCCACCATTCCTGGAATCTCTTCCTTCCACAGTATTTTTTTTTCTTTCGAGTGCCATCTCTTTCATGAAGCTTTCCTAGTCCCTCTGGCTCAAAGTGATCTCCTTCTCAAAATTCTTAGAGCCTTTTGTTTGGAGTTCCTTTTTGCCTCTAGAACATTCTATTTTATATCATACTTACTGATGTATATACATCACAATGATTCTGTTAGATTGCAGACTTTTTGAGGGCAGCACCTAGGACAGTGCCTAACATATGGGAGGCATTAAATAACTATTAAAGAAAATTTATTGAATAAAATAGATAGACTTAGAAGAAAAGTGCTATAGATTGTCCTTTTAAGAAAATAAGGAAAAAATCAGAATAGTTGTAAATAAAACACCTACTTTAGTCAAGGTTACAAAAACGGAAACCAGAGTCACACTGGCTTTGCAGGCAGATTTAAGTTCAAATCCTACCTCCATTTACTAACCATGGACAAGTCACTCAGAGTCTCTAAGCCACATTTTCTTCATCTAAAAAATGGAAGGAAAATAACTGTTACACTGCCAACCTCACTGTGTTGCTGAGAGAAAAGTGTTTTATAAAACTGAAAAGTGATAAATATGTGCAATCAGAATTATACAGTTTTTTTTTACTCACATAATGCTGTTATCACAGCCCAAGCTTATAAAGAACCATCTCATCTATTTCTTTGTTTTCATTCCTAGATGACATTAGAAAAGCCCAAATATAGCTTCTTCATAATTTTTTTCTCTTGGTTGTTCTATTAGTTCTAGTGCTTGATTGGGCACAGGTTTTTCAGTCAGTTTAGATTTGGTATTCAAGATCAAGCTGCAGGGTGACAAGAACACTATAGTATCAATCTCTGCTTGATGACCTTTACAGTGAGAAAGGACCCACCAACTCTCCAGGCTCACTATTCTAGTTGGGTACAATGGTAATTATTGAGAAGTTCTTCATGAAGCCTAAATTTTCTTCTTTGCCATTTCCACCCACTGCTCCATATCCTGCCTTCTAGGGTCCAACAGAGCAAACCTAATCCATCCTCCATGTGACAGTTCTTCAAATACTAAAAACTGTTGTCTTATTCCCCTTGTTTCTTTTCTTTTCCAAGCAAAACATCATTCCTGCAATCAATCAGCCTCTGTCATGAACTCACGGACCTTTACCATCTGGGTTGTTCTCTGGACATTCTCCAACCTTTCAATGTGCTTCTTAAATGATGGTGCCCAGAACTGTACACAAGACTCCAGATGAAACCTAATGAGAGAAGAGTAAAATGGGGTTATCACTTCCCATTTCCTATAGGCTATAACTATCTCAGTGTAGCCCCTAGATCATATTAAACTTTTCTTTTTCTCCCTTTTTTTTGTCTACTACATCACACCATTGACTCACTGAGCCTGCAAACCCCAAGACGTTTTTTTCAGAATATGTGCCTCTCCATCTTATAGTTGTGAACTTGATTTTTACACAAAAATTCAACACTTTGCATTTATCTCTACTGAGTTTCATCTTGTCAGATTCAACCCAATTTTCCCATTTTGTCAAGATATGTTTGGATCCTGACTTTACCATCCAGTATGTTAGCTTTGTATCATTTGAAAATTTGATCACTGTGCCATCTCTCCCTTTACTCAAGCTACTGGTGAAAAATACTCAACAGCACAGGACCAAAGTTCAGATACCTTGAGTATTTCACCAGAAACCTCTTTCTGTACTGACACTGAACCATTAACAAATGATTCTCTGAATCCAGTAATTCAACCATTTTTGAATTTACTTAATTGTTTTGTCATCAAATCCTTCTTTTCTACTAAAATGGATAATTTATAAAAAGCTTTGCTAAAATTTAGGTAAATTATATTCATAGTATTCTCCTCATCATTAGTTCATACAAAAAAAAGTTAGTCTTTGAAATCATTGCTTTGCTTTCTAAATAAATTCACTAGCTCTCTCAAAGTAAAGTTCTCTGACCTACAGTTTGCTGACTTGGATCTCTCCCCTACCTTTTTTTTTTTAAATCAGGGGAGCAACATTTGTCTTTCTCTAGGATACATCTTTGATGTTCTTTCAAATGTCATGATGGTGATTCACCAATCATATCTGCCAATTTCTTCCAGACCAGAAGATTAGCTCACCAAGATCAGGTAGGTGCTTTCTAATTATTTCGTTGTTCATTTTTGGATATCAACTCCATCCGTTACTTTTGCCTGGTCATCGTGAGGGTTACGATTATCCTCTCTATAGAGATAATGGCAACAAAGTCAGATTTGAACAACTCTGCCTTTTCTCTTTTGTCAGTTATCACTGTCCCATCTCCCCCAAACAAATGTCCTATCAACAGTTAATAAGTCAATAAACATGTCTTAAGCATATACTATGTGCCAAGCACCATGCTAAGTATTATGGAAACAAAGGCAAAAAAACCCTGCCCTCAGTAAATTTACAATCTAATGGATTGTAAGCTACCCTTTCTTTATTCCTCCTTTATCTTCCAATTTAGCTTTTTAAAAAATCTTTGTTGTTGTGATCATTAGTATTGCTGACACTTTTTGCAGAACCATGCCATTCTCTTATATTCATCCTCTACACTTGGAAAGCTTCCATCTTTTGTACATTTTTTTTTAAAAAAAAAACAGGTTCATTGATGAATTGTTTCTTATCCATCTGCATCTTCTGAATAAATCTACCAGTTAGTGAGAAATAGATCCAGAAGAGGATTTCTTGTTTGATGTGTCTACCTTTTTAAAAATGAAATAATTGCTAAGGCAAGCCAAGAAGTTCATAACTGCTCCGCTTCTGGCAGAGAGAATTTCAGAAAAGGTCTGGATTATTTAAGTGCTACACATCATGCTTCTCTGCCAGGCATGTGCACTGTTTCCCAAACTCCTCATTTATTTTTTCTTTCTGTACAGGTGGTCTGTAGCATATTCTCATTACAAAATCACGTCAGTTTCTGCCTCCTTTGACCTTCACTGAAATACTCACCATCATGTTTTCCTTTTCTTGTTCCTGGATTTCCTCAGATGTATACCTTCTTATTATATAGTAGACATAATCCAGTCATGAGTTTCATCCCATCAAGTCTCAGTGATACCTAGGAGGTCAACTATGCCTCCTTCCTTTAGGGCCTATGGTTCTCAGGAGGGGAAGTTCATACCTCAGACCCTGTAAAAAATCTAAATTAGTTACAGTAAGATTTCTGACTTTTTCTTGCTGAGAGATAAATATGTCTCAGTAAGATCCATTATGTATTCTGGCTGTACACAATGGGTTTGTCCTCAGACATATTTATGCCCAAGAATATTATGTATTCTCTTTATATACCATGCAAGGTTAAATTTTTTGAAAATTTATATTTGCTTTTTACCATACAGACATGTAAGCGATTTATGGTCAAGCCTGATGAATCTGAATCAGTTGGCAAATGCTGGGTTAACCCTATAAATTCTTGGGATCACTGGTTGATCCCTTGCTATTAAGGAATAGGATGAGAACTGTTACAATTATAGGTTAAACATATGCATGCATAAGCGTAAATGTGTCTGTATATAAATATATGCATACATGCACATATATAGGCAGATATCACTTCAGAAATTTGGGCTCATAGTTATACAATACTATTCTAAGCAATACATTTTTAAAAAGGAACTCGTTGAAATTTGTGGTAGATAATTTGTGTGGATTTTTTTTCTTACAGTTAAATCCACAGAAGTATATTAAATAATCTATGTATACTTAATAGTTATTAAAAGATCAAGAGCACTGAGATTGCCTAATTTCTCCTCTTCAAAGATGCGCTGGCTTACCCAAAGTGCCTTCATGAATCCTTTCTTCATCTGGTTCCTTAATGCATCCGAACCACATAAAATACTCTCTCTGAAATTGAAGGCTTATAGATCATACATACATCCAGGGTAAGACAACTATACTCCCCGGTACTCGACAAATTAGGGTGGGTCTGATAACATTATTGTGGGCTCGGTGCACCGTTCTCCAATTTAGCACACGTGCACACACATGAGCCATTAGCTGCATTAAGTCCATCAGGCACAATTCCCAGCAAGACCTAGATATGTAGGTTTCATTCCAATTTCTGGTCAAGGGCACTTCCCATAGAGCTGCTCAGCATTCACCCAGGTGCAGAAGCCAGCCCAAGTATGAATTATTATTATTTTTTTAATCAAGTAACAGACACAGGTGGAGCAGCAGGGCTTTCTAATATTGCTGTGGCTTTGATAAATATGTTGCGGTTCCCTGATAACTTTGCCAAATCCTTTAATATCCTGCAGCTCAGTCCCTGATGTCTGGCTGTCGCAAAATGTGTGAAGGAAGACCAAATGTCAATAAAATCTCCCTGCCTGCCTCAACCCAATATATAATCAGCTTCAAGGGTAAATAAATGGGAAGTTAGTTATCCTCTAGTAGGAAAGGGAGAGTCCTGTACTCAGCCAGTTTTTTGTCTTCTGGTGGTATGGACAAAGCATAGAGTTAGACTCTTCTATATTCTGGCTTGGGTTGGGGCTGAGAACAGGTTTTTATGTTACAAGAATAACCTGCTTGCCTCACCTCCGGCTTTTGGGCTACTAAATATTTTCCCTTCAACTGCATTAAATATCCTCTTATCACACTGAATGCAGTTCTTAAGTATGGCCAGGATACTTAGCTCTAAGGGAGAATATTACAATCTAGGTGAGGTGTGTATCTGAGAAAATATTCTCCTGCGAGATTGGGATAAGGCCAGCAAGAATGCTAAAACAAAGAGACTAAGCATGGGTGTGTCACTCTATGCAACAGACAAGCAATCAATCAAACAAGCAGCACCTATATTTCCTGGGCACTATGCTAGAGAGACAAAGACAAAGGACAAAAGGGAGGAAGGAAGGAAAGAAAGAAAGAGAGAGAGAGAGAGGAACAAAGAAAGAAAGAAAGTAGGAAAGAAGGAAGGAAAGAAAGAAAGAAAGAAAGAAAGAAAGAAAGAAAGAAAGAAAGAAAGAAAGAAAGAAAGAAAGAAAGAAAGAAAGAAAGAAAGAAAGAAAGAGAGAAGGAAAGAAAGAAAGAAAGAAAGAAAGAGAGAAGGAAAGAGAGAAGGAAAGAGAGAAGGAAAGAGAGAAGGAAGGAGAGAAGGAAGGAAGGAAGGAAGGAAGGAAGGAAGGAAGGAAGGAAGGAAGGAAGGAAGGAAGGAAGGAAGGAAGGAAGGAAGAAAGAAAAAGTCAGGCCCTCAACAAGCTTACAATCACGAGCAAAGACAAGTGCACATTCAAGTATATACAAAATGACTATATATAAAATTAAGACAAGTGTTGGGGTGAGGAGAAAGGTATTTTGGAAGAGAATTCAGAGATAATCCAATCTAACTCTGTAACTCCAGACATGTGGAAATTAAAGACAGGTGAATTTATCTGCCTAAAATCACAGTATTGAGTTAGTAGCAGAGTAGAGACTAGAAAATCTCACAAGACCTCAGTTTCCTCAACTGGAAAATGAGGGGATTGAGCTAGATAGATTCTAAAGTTCCTTTCTATTCTAAATCTAAGTCTCCTATATTCCAGGGCAGCAATCTTCCCTTTGTATCAATATTAAGGCTCCATGTTCAAATAAAATTTTATAAATGGAATAACTTTAAATTTTCTAGAGAACCTGAAGGAGGCAGACTGGGAGATAGTCTACTCACTGTGATTTGAGTAACATTCAGCACCTGCAGATCCAAAATGGTTTCCCCAGCTCAGGTGCCAAAGGGTAATACATACCTGAAATTCCATCACCACAGAACGATTCCTTCGGGTTAATCTTTTTTTTTTTTAAACTAGTTTTATTATAAAGAGCAAATACCCTTGGAAGGGTTAACATACAGCTGTATTAAGTGGTCTCTAACACCTCAGGGTGAATTCATTGATTATTTCCCTTTCCTCTGAAACAAGAGGGATGAGGAGCAGATTGGGAAATGAAGGGTATAGAGAGTATGCTGAAGAGAATTTTTTAAAGGGAAAATAACTCCAAAAAGGGAAGGGAAGGTATGCTGAGATGAGATATAGCTATTTAAAGGCATCTTTTGCCGAATCCTTTTGTAAAGTCTTCTCATGTATTTGACATATATTTATTGAGTACAATAGAGAGAGCACAATGCTAGGACTATACAGGGATATAAGGTCTAATAGGATTCCATCTTTGACTTCAGTTTAATAAGGGGAATAAGATAGACCTAAGAAAGCGTCCAATTTATGTTTCATTAATTCAGATTTTCCTATAGAAAGTGTGAGTTTTAAGGTGAAATATACTTATGATAGTAATAACATTTGCATTATAAAGTGCATTTTGCCAATGAAGATCCAAAGTGGAAAAACATTCTTTTGAGGAAGAAAGGAGAGGTAAGATGAGGAGGAGAGATGATAACTTTTTTCTTTTTGAAAAACTAAATGTTTATTTGGTCTTTAACATCATTATTCCTATCATCAAGTGATGGTAGGAAGTCATCACTTCCCACTGTGACTCCTTCCCTCACCATAGAACCCTCCCCAAGCTGAAGGACCATAATTAAGCAAAACAAACCAACATGTTGGCCATGGATGATATATGCTTTGTTCTGTACTGACGGTCTACCACCTGCATGCTAAGAGGAAGGAAGTATGCAGTTATTTGTCAGACTTCTGAAGTCACTATGCTGATGAGAATTCTGGTCTTTCGCTGTTTTTTTCCTTTACATTATTTCATTGCTGAGTAAACTCTGCTTACTTTGTTCGGCATCAGCTCATACAAGTCCTGAAAAAGTTTTTGAGAAAATAAAAGGGAAAGAGACTTTCTCTGAGTTACTTATCTGTAACCTCATTTCAAGTCTCATGAATATTTCATAACTGGATGCTGGCTTAAGCTTGTATTGGGATTGATATGAACACTAGTTAAGTGCTAAAACTGAACAGTACCTTAAGGGTCTGTGTTCAGTAGAGTACACACTCCCTCCATGTCATACCCAATCTATGCATTAGCCAATGACCTTCCTTGAATCCCAGCATCCACAAAGTTCATCAGAAATAGACATCTTGGTAATGAACCTCTCTTAATTTAACAAGATGGGACCAGTGGTACATGAATGCTTGAAATGGAGTGGGAGGACCTGGGTTTCAATCCTAGGTCTGACACTTACATCCTATGTAACCCTATGTAAGTCCCCCAATTTCTCTGGGGCTTAAGTTTCTTATCTATATTCTCAGGTGACAAATTCACATTGGAAAGCTGGGACACCTAGCAGATTACTACTTTATATCTGCAGTACTCTTTGAGTTCTTGCTTTTATAATTACAGTTCATAAGCCCCCCCTCATACCTTTATCCTTTACTAATCAGTCTCAGAACACAACTAATTTAAGGCAGATATATTTACTAAGATGGCATCATAAAAACAGTTACAAAACATTCCTTCCATAAACCTGGGGCACGCTGTCCCAAAAAAGGAGCAATTCTCTCTCAAGAGAGGGCTTCTTTCACATCAGAGTTTTCTCCTGTCTCAACTGACACTTTTAAGAGTGTATCTTGCTTTTTAAAAAATCACCACCGATCCTTGTTGGTCAAGGACTAGCCACTCTGTAATTCCATGAAGTTTGTCTGAAGAACTTTTTTCATTCCTCTTAAAGGAGCAATAAAGTGTAAAATTTTCTTTGTATTTTATCTAAGAGCCTAACACTAAATCTCTGTCAACTACCCACTCATATTTCTGTAATTTCATCAGTTAGACTGGGGTGGGAGACAGGAATTGATCATGGGTTCCCTGATCAGTACCCACTACCCACCATATATAAAATGAGGAGGCTGGACTAAATGATCTATAAGGTCCCTTTTGGCTTTAATTCTGTGATATATAGATATAGATGTATTTCTGTGTAATAAACTTAATTTATATTTCTATACTATTTTTCAGCTTTAGCAGCGCCTTTTAAAATGTGTACTTTGTCAGTATTGTCTTCTTTAAGAACCAAGAATCACCTCCATGCCACAATAAGGCATTAGAGCAGGACTTTAGGGGAGAAAAATAAAGTAGAACAAGAAGAAATCTATCACCAATGGCACGCCCTGATAGGAAGCACCATCAGACTTCAAACTAGGACAGAAGCTGAGAATTCTAATTGTGTCTTCTTCCTATTTCCTTAGGCTAGATGGATACATAGCAATTCTTGACCTTAAGTCGGCTAAGCTATAAGACAAAAATAAAAATAGGGACTGGGACTGTGATTTCCTTGCTTTAGAGAATTCTCATTTGAGGAAGCTCCCTGTACCAAGGCAAGCTGGCATCTTCTCAGCAATTTACAATCCTAGAGAATTACCAAAAGTACTGAGAAGTTTGATTAAGTGCCCTGGGGTCAGACACTTTGGTTGCTGTCCAATGTTACAGTCAGTGTACAGTGTGTCTGACTGTCTGATCAGACCAATATGAGCTTGGAAACGTCTGCCACAGGTCAAGCACATATAGTCCATATGAACATTTGGAGTAGACATGTCTCTAAATATGTATACCTCGGGGGTCATCTGAGCTATTTCAGTTCTGCTTTGCTTATAGAATACAGTTACTTCTTTGATGTGGGCATACCATGTCTCCCAAGTCTCACAATTAATTCCAAAAGTCTTCAGAGTTCTTGAGAGTGTCCACATGAGCACTTGCCTTGTGTGAGTTCTCCATTAAATAGTCTTTTAAGCAAATGTACATTTGGTCTTCAAACAAGACATCCAGCCCATCAGAGTTATGTTCTCCATAGTAGAATGTAGTTTGAATGCTTGTCAGTTCAGCTTAAGAAACAAGACCTTAGTGCCCAGTACCTTATCTTGCCAGGTGATTTTTAAAAATCTTCCAAAAACAATTCAAATGAAAGCAGTTCAGTTTCCTGTCACGGCACTGGCAGACTGTCCAGGTTTCACAGACAGACAACAATGAGGTCAGCACAACAGCTCTGCAGACCTGTTGGATTCCTGTAGAACCAGGTATGTTGGAGGAAGAATTTGAAACCTGGTCTTTCTGGCTCTCTACCCTCTTTACCATGTTGTGTCTGTCTCATAACACAGGGAACATAGGGAAAGGATTCAAATCTTCTTCTCCTAGGACTCATTTACTTAGTCATGATGATATTGCACACGATAATCGATAGATATACAATATACAAGAAAAAAGGAAGCACTGGTGATTAGTGAGTATAACTTTGGAAAGCTCAACATATACCCAAGTAATATCCTTATAATACTGATTTACTCCTCTCTGTAATTGAATGTCATGATTAAAATAAATAGTTTTAATATTACACTTGAGTTTCACATTAAAGTTCATGGTAGAAGAGTCTTTAATTGGAAAGTCATTAATGGCCCCAGTATCAGCTTTGCTGAATTTCTTACCCACCCCAACCTTCTCTTTTCTTTTTAAGTAGACCTGTTGTCATGGCCCTTAGTGAGTGCTGAGTAAAGGGATCCTAGACTCCCTTGAGCTCTGGTCTTGCATTTCTAAATGCCTGCTAGACATTTTCAACTAAATGACCTGCTCAGCATCTCAAATTCATCATATCCAAAACTAAATCATCATCTCCAACTACCCTTTGATCCTTCACACCCTATCCTAAATCAATTCCTCCTTTCTGATTGGGCATAGTTGATAGGTTGCTGGCCTGGAGTTAGAAAGAACTAAGTTCAAATCCAGTCTCCAGTCATTTAACATCTGCCTGCCTCAGTTTCCTAACCATAAAATGCATATCATAATAGCACCTGCCTTACAGGTTTGTTATGAGGATCAGATGAAACAATAGTTGTAAAGTGCTTAGTACTGTGCTTTGGCACACAGTAGGTGTTTAATAAATTTTTAGTCTTTTCCCCTCCCTTCCTTACCCCATTACCTGTTATTTCTGGGATAATCTGATGAGCCTATAAGATCCCATCAGCTTTGGTTCTGCATTTCATCATTACCAATGCCTTTCTGATTGAGAGGTGGAGCCAGGAACTCCAAACCTCAATTTAAGCAGAGGAACCAACTCAGACATTTCATTTTTCTCAGACTAACTTTTCCACCAGATTGGGTAGTCAAATACCTTCTTCTCCCTTTTGATCTTTGTGATTTGTCTTCTGCTAGACTGTAGACTTGGGGGCAAACAGTGTCCTTCTCTTTTTGTATTTGTATCTCCAAGGATTAGTTCAATGCCTGGCACACAGTAAGTTCTTAATAAATGGTTTTTGGCTATTGACTTTTTATTAGTGGCTCCACCATTTTCCCAGTCACCTCCGTTGGAAATTTGTATAATTATCTTTTCTTTCTCCTTTGTCCTCCAATCAGTAATCAATTTGTCAAATTCTTCTTTAACAACCTTTCTTTCATCTGTCCTTTCCACTCTTCTGCCCCAACTTTCATGCACTCATCAGGATTGTGTCAGTAAACTTCTAATAGGCATCCCCAATTCTAGTTTCCCTCCCTGCAGGGTACCTCCCAGCAAAATGAATATTCCTTAAAGCCAACTCTCATCATAATCTAGTAATCTAATCCCATATTAAAGAAATTTCATTGGCTCCTCATTGTTTAGCATCGTTGATCATTCCATATCCTCCACTATGGCTCCAACTTACTTTTAGAGTCTACAATCTTTTTGTGATTAGACTATTCTTTTTGCCTTGAACAGCATTTTTCCACTTCCGTGTCTTCGTTACAACTGTTCACTATGCCTGGAAGAACCACCCTTTTACCTTCTTTACCTCTTGAAGATCCAACTTCTCTCTAATTTTGTAGTCAGAAGTGATCTCTTTTCTCTGAATGCTTATTTCACTTTATACTACTCTCCTGGTATTTATTTTGTGCATGGGGCTGATCCTAACCATTGGGGAAGCAAATAGTTTTCAAATGTGTCATTAAAGGAACTCCACCTACCTCAGAATATCACCCCTAGAGACCTATCATAGCACCCTCCCTGTTGGTTCATCCTTAAATTCCTACCATTAACATTACTAATGGTTTAGACAAAGAGATGAGGGAGGAGAAGGAAAGGGAAGGGGAGAAATTCTCTATTTAAATTTTCACTGCTTAAACACACATTACCTGGTAAGGGAGAAAACCCTTCCAAATCTCACCCATTAATACATTATACTTAATAATTACAACTCACATTTATTTATATAGCATTTTATAGTTATAAATTGCTTTTTATATATTTTACTATTTGGTCTTCATAAAAGCCCTCTGAAGTAGGCTGTACAAGTATCATTATCCTCGGTTTACATATGAGTAAGACTTAGGGTGGTTAGGTTACTCGCACAAAGTCCCATGACTTATAAATGGTAGAGATGAGAGTCAAACTCAGGTCTTCTAACTAAGTTCAGTTCCCTTTTCTATTACAGGTTAGCCCTCATCATCATGAATCAGCTTAACAAATTAGCTAATTATCACAGTACTGAAATTTAACTCTAGGTAGAAGGAGTGCTAGAATGAGAAATAAAGGAAAGGACAACCACAAAACTAGGTAGCAGCACAGGATGTCTTCTGGAGAGGCTAGGCCCTTGAGGATAGTCTCATTGGGCTATTTGGGTGGGCTAAGGGGTGTAATTTGTTTCTGGGCTAGGTATACCAAATGAAAGATAGGGAAACAAACATAAATTTCACCAAAATTTGTTATCAGGGCTCCCTTCTCATATGAAGGACCTGGTCATACTTGGAGGACCTCTGATTTCTTAGTCTAATTGTCCAGACCCATCTTGATTTGGTAACTTCAGCATCTGGTACTCCCCACTTCCCCTTACAAGCACATGGCCCCACAATGCCATAAAATTATTAAATGTTTTAAACAGTTTTATTGACAAGTTAATGAAAATGGATAGAATTCACAGCTGAGCTCACAGGAAGTAGCAATACCCAGCAGAGAGCAACATTCCCTAAGAGACCTGTATATTCTTATAGTACTTCCTTGGGGAGGGCTACAGTTGGGGACAATTACCTTAATACTCCTTTCCATGGTTCTTCCACCTGTGCCTCTTTGCTTGCTTCCAAAAGCACTTAATTCTCACTGATATTCGAAACTCATTACTGTTCTCCATGAGCACTCTGATCCGCTGGCATCTTCCACAGCCCCTGTGGAGTGCAGCTCTCTTTTTTGCCACTCTCCTTTTGTTTACATCTCCTCCAGCAGATGGTGCTCATCACCCATTTGCTTTCTATTGATTGACTCTTGATCCACTGACCTCTCTCTGTGATTTGGCTCTTCTCCAGAAGATGGTGCTCACCACCCATGGACTTTTCTGCCACCCAGCTTCTCACTTTTTGCAATTCAACTCTCTACCAGCAGACGGCAATGATTCCCTTTCCTGGGGAACCAGCTCTCTCACCTCTTACATGAGACAAATCTCTTAGGGATCAGATAAATCATAAATCATTCTTTAAACTTTTCTTTTTTATTTTTCCTCATAGTTTTCACATGGTAAGTTTTTTGGGAAAAGCTGGAGGGTGGATAATGATACTTCTCCTTTTCATTCTATCTCTGTCTTAAACCCATGAAGGCTAATGGTGATTGAGTGTCATTTACAGAGTCTCCTCAGCACCTTAGTGTTCTCTTGCTTTTGTCAGTACATGCCACCAGCCTGCAGAGTTCAAAGGAGCATTCCCCCACTTGCTCTTCAAATGACTATTTCCTTTTTTGTTTTCCTGAGGGAGCTGGATATTCAAAATACATAAGGCTTCTTCTAATGGTCCAAGACAGAGCAGCACCAAATCCTATATATGCCAGTGTTCAGATTCAGGGAAAGGTGATGAATTTATAACCTCTGCTATACTGATTTCACAGTTTTATCCAGGAACAGTCCTGCTGAATTATGGTATGTAAATCCCTGATTGTAGTAACATAGGCTACAAAGGGAGATACTAACAGCTGAAGCTGGAGGAAGAACAAAACTGACTGCAAAGAAGAGATATGAAAAGACAACTTTACATGTTTTTCTGCAAAGGTCAGGATCCATAAACTTTAAGCAATTCCTGTGTGACTTCTACATCCCTGCTCTGAGTCAGGGAAATCTGGATCTTGTGTTCACATTCCCAAGGACTTCTGATTTCTTCATTTGTAAAATAAGAGAGTTGGGCATCATCATCGTTATCATCATCTAATGTATGTACATACATGTAAAATATGTATGTATGTAAGTGTATCATTTTGAGGTTTGCAACTTGCTTTACAACAGACATGTCAAACTTTTGGCCTGTGGGCCAGCAGTCAAAGTTGGGAAAAACAGATTAAAACTTAACTGAGAAATGTTCAGCAAAATAAATTTTAATATACTGTATAACACAGACAATGTTAATTTGTGACTTTCTAAGTCAATACACTGCCCACTGAGATTTGTTTCTATTTGAGTCTGACACCACTTGTTTCATAAAACATAATTTCATATGAGGTTGGATGTTATTGTAATTCCCACTGTCCAAATGAAGAAACTCAAGCAGAGAGAGGTTAAATGATTTGGTCCAGGTCACAGGAACTCAGGTCTTCCTCACGCCATTTCAATCTATTCATTACACAAGGCTGTCTTTCAATGATGATTTTGAAAATCCCTTCCAGCTCTAATCCTCTGAATACATTATCCTGTGAATTTCAGCAAACTCCTCCAGGAGAGGAAGGGTAAAAGTAGAGCAGTGATTCTTTGTCTCTTTGGAAAATTGTGGAGAGCCCTTGGAACTCCATCTATATTAGGGGCTCAGTTCACCACAGTATTCTCAAGAAGCCCACCAGCATTGTATTTCCTGGGAAAGGAGTCTAGTTTTTCCTAGGGGGAAAAAAAACCCTTCACAGTATACTATAAAATCACATTCCTCTTCCTACCTCAGCCCAGACTCTGAATTGGAATTTATATTCTCTCCTTGGCATTTGTAAAACACATTTCTGAGGCTCCAGCTACTAACTCTGTGACCTTACCAAAACCACTTAACTTTTATGAGCCTCTATTTTCTTATCTGTAGAATGGACCATCCTACAACCTACCCTAGATATCTTTCAGGTTATTTTAGGAAGCACTTTGTATGTGATACTTGAATGCAATGGAATATTATTGTCCTATAAGAAACAATAAGCATGATGAATATAGAGAAACTTGGGAAGACTCATACAAACTAATGCGAAATGAAGTAAGCAGAACCAGGAAAACAATACACACCATGGCTCTAACAATGTAAATGGAAAGATTGGTCAACACACAATAATTGAAACTGAGTGTTGTGAAATTATAAAAAACAGAATTGGCCACAAAGAAGAATTGAGCTATCTTTTCCTATTTCTTCTTTGTGGAAAAGATACATTAACATAGAGCATGCACATAAAATCAGGTTAATTTTTTTTAAAAAAAATATTAATTTTAATGGCTTTGTCTTTTTCTTTGTAAAAACAAAAAAAAAAACAAGAAAAAACTCTGTTATAGAGGATTGTTTTCTCCGATGCAATGGGTAGGGATACCAGAAAAAGATCAACGAAATTTTTTTTTAGAAAAGAAATCATTCTGTAAACCATGAAGTGCTGAAATGTAAACTGTCACTGTGATCATTACCAGGGAGTTCCGGTGGGCTATTTCTAATAATAATGTGGCAAAATGTCCAGGAAGCCAAAGAGTGTCCTCTCAGCATTTTAGGCATTCTTTCATTCTTCTTTTCACCCTGACCTCACGTTTGATCGCAGCTGAGAACTGTGAGATGCTCAGTGTTGAATTCTTTGATCTCTCAATTGCTAAATTTGTTTGGGAGTTAAAAAAAAAAAAAGCATCACTCCCAGTCACGTGACCTAGATTCTGTTGTAGCTGTTCTCCTTTCAGAAGAGAAGCAATGACCTCGGGAGGGTGATGTCTGGGACTTGCAAGCGAGTTGGATTTAAGTGAGGCAGAGCTGCGCAAAGTCACCAGCCCCACTTTCTTGTCCAAAGTCATTTGGAGTGCAGTGGCCATGGCAGGAATCTGGATTCTAATCTTTATCTCTCTTTGTCTTTACTTGGCCCCAAATTAGCTTGGTGACCATGAATAAGTCAGTCTCTTTAGGCCTCAATTTACTGATCTATAAAATAAGCCTGGATGAGATGATTTCTCTGGCTTTTTCTATCGCTGAACTGCCAGGAGTCTGAACTTAAGGTCCCTTTAATTATAATGGAAAACACCCACCAGGTGGTTGGGCATGCAGAGGCTTGTTTATTTGGTTTTTTGTAATAGTCGGGGCAGGACTAGCTTTTTAATCTCGTGGGTGCCGTAGGCAGCGGTCTAGGGAGCACAACGAATAAAACAGTGGAGTTGATCTGCACCTCTGACAGACAGCCAGCGTGGCCGATCGCCCCAGCGGGGGCCGTAGCCTTCCTCCCTCTCGGAGGCTGCGCCCAGGCAGCTGGTGGGAACCGGGAGAAGCGGTGTCGGAGGCAGATTCATGACGCCGCAGTTGTGCGGGAGGAAGCGAATGCGGAGAGCCTGGTTATCCAAGGCGTAGCCATGGAGCTAGCGCTAAGGGCTATCCAGCAGCGGTTGTTTAGGGATGTGTGCGTGCGTGTGTGTGTGTGTGGTGTGTGTGTGTGTGGTGTGGTGTGTGTCTGTGTGGTGTGTGTGTGTGTATGTGGTGTGTCTGGGGGTGTGGTGTGTGTGTGGTGCGTGTGTGTGTGGTGTGTCTGGGGTGTGGGGGGTGTATGGTGTGTGTGTTTGTGTGTGTGTGGTGCGTGTGTGTTTGTGTGGGGGTGTGGTGTGTGGCGTGTGTGTGGTGTGCGTGTGTGTGTGTGGTGTGGTGTGTGTGTCTGTGTGGTGTGTGTGTGTGTGGTGTGTCTGGGGGTGTGGGGGTGTATGGTGTGTTTGTGTGTGTGTGGTGTGTGTGTGGTGTGTGTGGTGCGTGTGGTGTGGTGTGTGTGTCTGTGTGGTGTGTGTGTGGTGTGTGTGTGTGGTGTGGTGTGTGTCTGTGTGGTGTGTGTGTGGTGTGTGTGTGTGGTGTGGTGTGTGTCTGTGTGGTGTGTGTGGTGTGTGTGTGTGGTGTGGTATGTGTCTGTGTGGTGTGTGTCTGTGTGGTGTGCGTGTGTGTGTGTGTGGTGTGGTGTGTGTGTCTGTGTGGTGTGTGTGTGTGTGGTGTGTCTGGGGGTGTGGGGGTGTATGGTGTGTTTGTGTGTGTGTGGTGTGTGTGTGGTGTGTGTGGTGCGTGTGGTGTGGTGTGTGTGTCTGTGTGGTGTGTGTGTGGTGTGTGTGTGTGGTGTGGTGTGTGTCTGTGTGGTGTGTGGTGTGGTGTGTGTCTGTGTGGTGTGTGTGTGGTGTGTGTGTGTGGTGTGGTGTGTGTCTGTGTGGTGTGTGTGGTGTGTGTGTGTGGTGTGGTATGTGTCTGTGTGGTGTGTGTCTGTGTGGTGTGCGTGTGTGTGTGTGGTGTGGTGTGTGTGTCTGTGTGGTGTGTGTGTGTGTGGTGTGTCTGGGGGTGTGGGGGTGTATGGTGTGTTTGTGTGTGTGGTGCGTGTGTGTTTGTGTGGGGGTGTGGTGTGTGGCGTGTGTGTGGTGTGCGTGTGTGTGGTGTGGTGTGTGTGTCTGTGTGGTGTGTGTGTGTGGTGTGTCTGGGGGTGTGGGGGTGTATGGTGTGTTTGTGTGTGTGTGGTGCGTGTGTGTGGTGTGTGTCTGTGTGGTGTGTGTGGTGTGTGTGATGTGTGTGGTGCGTGTGGTGTGGCGTGGTGTGTGTCTGTGTGGTGTGTGTTTGTGTGGGAGTGTGGAGGGTGTGGTGTGTGGCATGTGTGTGGTGTGTGTGTGGTGCGTGTGTGTTTGTGTGGGGGTGTGGTGTGTGTGGTGTGGTGTGGTGTGTGTCTGTGTGGTGTGTGTGTGTTTGTGTGGGAGTGTGGAGGGTGTGGTGTGTGGCGTGTGTGTGGTGTGTGTGTGGTGCGTGTGTGTTTGTGTGGGGGTGTGGTGTGTGTGGTGTGGTGTGTCTGGGGGTGTGGGGGTGTATGGTGTGTGTGGTGCGTGTGTGTGGTGCGTGTGTGGTGTGTGTGTTGTGTGGTGTGTGTGTGGTGCGTGTGTGTTTGTGTGTGTGTGGTGCGTGTGTGTGGTGTGGTGTGTGTCTGTGTGGTGCGTGTGTGTATGCGCATGCACACACTCACTGCCTCTGTGTGTGGCTGGGTTTGTGTTCCCTCAGGTGTGTCCTTGGGGAAATCGTGAACTAGTTAGGGTTACAAACTGCCCAAATTCTTGGGCAGAGAAGACACTAAAAACCTGGGTGATCGTTTATCTGTTACAAGCACGGCAACAAGTGCTTCTTGACAATTTAGTGTGAGCTCTTCCCGTGGGGGTGCCCAGAGCAGAGGTGACTGGACCTTTGTAGCCAGAGCTCGGGGACCTTGGAGGGCCATGAACAATAAGAAAGCCTCGCTCCAAACCCTCTAAACCAAAACCTACTTGCTGATCTCTGAAAACTCTCCCCCGAACATAATGCATAATCAGAAAGCTGGCCTTATCTGCCCTCTGCATAACCTTGCCTCAAATCCTTTAACCTAATGCTTTATCTTCCTGTTAAAATATAATTACCCTGGGTAAAGGTATGCATTTAAACTGTTAACATATGTCATGCTATAGGAAACAAGGGGTTAACAGCCTGCTGTTCCAGCCTGGAGCCAAGGGATTTTGATCCACATGACCTGGTTCATCGGTAGAGACAGGACTGGAGGTCACGGATTTAGCAGGGTTCATGGCATGGTTTCTCGAAGAGTACCAGGGAGGCAGAAGTGCAGAGCAATGGCTGGCAGGTACCAGTGGCTCAAACAAGGCCAGCTCATTCAATTAGTTCAGAAAAGGCCATAGGCAGAACACAGTATCAGGGAGGGGCTCATGGGTAGAACAGTCCTGCATGGAACTGTGTCTGTCCTCCGGGTCATTCCTAGGACCTTAATCTTACAGAAAGACCCCAGATGAAGTACTGCCCCCAAGAATGTTCTGGAGAATAGGATCTTGCAAAGAGAGGGTTTTGGGCCAGCTGGAGGGGGGAGGGCTACAAAGTGGGGTCGGGTCATGCTGACTTCGGAGCCCAGGGAGACAGGACCACTGAATCTCCATAAATTGATTTATAAACATGAAACTGTGTCACAAAAGCCCTAATGTCCCAGCACTGAACACATCCACAAGAGCCAACGTATAAGCTTGCGTGTTTGACCCACTGAGGCCAGGGATGCCCTACTCTGGGAGAAAATTATTTGGCTGGATTTCAAAGAGGTTCGTGACAAACCTAGTGCTGGGGACCTTGTAGGCTGACAGGAAACGCTATCTTCTTAAGTGACTGTGGAGGCCCATGAAAAAACCAAAGGCAAATAAGCTGTATAGATGGAGAAATAGAAATTAGATCTCAAGATGGTTTTAATTCCATGCCCCCAAGTACTGGGAAGCAAGCCTGAGTGGGGGGAGCTGGGAGGGGATGATTTAGAACAGCGAGATGTTTATGGTTGACTGTGCCCCTTTAAGCCTGAGCGGGCTGATGGAGAGTTCCGTAAACAATCACAGAGAAGCCTTGAGATAAGGAGCTGAAGACAAGAGAGTCTCTCAGCCACATGGAAATTATTCAGTGCATAAAGGCCGCTCCGCCTGCATGTGCTTTGTAACTGAACAAAAACATTCCCCATGCACGAGAAAGTGGGTTTGGAAAGAGAACAGGTTTTCTTAACTTGCCTTTCTGGTCTATAAATTAATGCTTCAGCCCTCTGCTTGGAGGCAGCATCCCCCTGTCGGTCTGATCAGAAGAAAGTCCAGTATTAGCCTAAATGTTAAGAGTTGCCTGCCTACTGATTGTTTACAGTCCTTTCCTGACACTCCCACAAACACGGTGTCCATACAGGGCCAATGACAGTCAGGACAATGACCTTGACCTTGGGGGCTGAGAGACAGCAGGGAAGCGGGGAGAAGGGAGGGGAGAATATTTCCATAGAGTAAGTTTATCCAATGGCAAGACCCTGAAGCAGATGGCGACTGGAATATCCCTTCAGAAAATGCAGGGAAAATATCTCTCTGCTCTATCCCCTTCCTCCCCAATCCCACACCTCCTACCCTGCCCCCCACTCCAGGACAGTGAGTCTTCCCTGAAAATGCAAGGAAAATTGTTATTAATGCTCCAGACTTCCAAAGCCAGAGGGGTTCTGGGGAAGTCTAGACACAGACAGAAAGGGGTCTAAAACAGAATTTGAGTTGTCAGGATTCAAACTAAATCAAAGCCCCCCAAGTCTGCCCCTCACTCAAAAACCTGTTGTAATAATAAAAATGGTCAACAAAGCAAACTATAAGGCAGCTAACTTGGACTTTCACTGCATCAGTTTATTTCTTCATTTGTTTCTATTTTAAATTTGAAACTTAAAAAAAGTACTAGGAATGAAGAGGGTTTAAACATTTTAGGAAGTCATGATTTTTTCTCTTTCTATCTTTATCCTATTCTTCACAAACCACCCTAAGTTCCAGACAGACAGATGAAAAGGCACTTAATAAGCACTTAAGAGATGTGCAAGTTAATTGGGAAAAAGTAAAATAATTTATTGACACACAATGAACCTTAAACTTTTCTACATCTTTTAAAAACATTTAATATATGATATGTCCTCATGATGAAATCTCTTGGTTTACATTGTTATACAATGAGTTCATAATATTAACATATTCTTTAATTTCTCATCATGGAATAGTTGGACACTTGATAAACAGTTTGTTTTTTCCAAGTGTAACCTTGATTATAGTCATAGGTTTTAAATCAGGCAAGTGCTCAGATCACTGAAGTATATTTATTGCCATCTCTTGGATAAATTCCTAAGCTTTTTTTGATGTGTGGCATGGTACAAAGTAGTGTTATAACATTCCACTTGGGAGTTTCTATAATTCTGGAATACTTCTGCTTCCCAGGATATAACTATTTATCAGAGTTCATCATTCCCTTAATAGGAGACAGAATTTCTAGGTCCACTAGAAATAAAAAACAATCTCTAAAACTTTGTGTGTGTGTGTGTGTGTGTGTGTGTGTAGATATTTTATAATCTCATAAAGATGTTCAAATCTTATAGGATCATTTAAACTTTTCCTGACATTTTTGGTATAACTTTCAATGAAAACATGGATTTCCATTAGTAAAAACTACTTTTCCCTCCAAAATTTAGTACTCTACTTTTTGTTTTGTTTTATGAGAAACTTTTTTTTTATTCAGTTGTGATTATCAGCTTCAAAAAAAAAAACAACCCAAAACTTGTCTTCTCGTTATTATTCCAAATCCAAAAACCTCTACTGTGCTGGGGAACAGGGACCAAACTTAAATGGATCCCAATGGCAATGTAATAACTTTGAAAACCACAATTTAACATTATCTAGATTGCTTTCATTATTCTTTATTTTGATAAACATTTCCTCATTGCATTTTAATCTACTTGCCTTGAGTTTGACATCCGCTGTAGAAGAATTAGTAAATAGTGTTTTTACCTTCAGGTATCTGAAGATCCTTGCTTATTTTTTGAGGACAAATTAAGCTGTTTTGCAGATACAATTTTTGAATTCTTGATGTTTGGGTCTTTCAGTTTTCTGTGTGTATGTGTGTAGGCATGTGTGCACATGACTTTTAATTCTCATCCATGCTTTGCTCTTTGGTGCCATGTTGTTGCAGACTTGAACGACCCTTGAAATACCAGTAGTGGCTGCAGTATCTCTGACAGTTATTGAAGCATGTTCTTTAAGAGTTTTGGATGTTTCCTTGGAGTAATAGCCATTCTTAAAAACCAAAGAATTAAAAACACAATGAGAGAGAGCAATGAAAAACATGTGTATGCCATGAAATCCTGTACTCAGATGACAGAGAACTAATGGTGGGGAAACCAATTTAATCAGATTTCATCCTGTCAAGGTCAGACATTGTGACTCAGCCTAGTGTCAGTAAAAGTACACACACACACACACACACACACACACACACACACAGAAATGTTGATGTCGGAAAAAGAAACTATATGAAAATAATTGCTTGTCTCAAGCAATTCCACACACCACTGTGCTATGTGCCAAGCACTTTGCTAAGTGTAGCCAGCACAAATAGAAAGAAAAGAAGGAGAAAGAGAAGGAGGAGGAGGAGGAAGAGGAAAAGAAGAAGTAGAAGAAGAAGAAAAAGAAAAAGGAGGAGGAAGAGAAGGAGGAGGAGGAGAAGGAGAAGGAGAAGAAGAAGAAGAAGAAGAAGAAGAAGAAGAAGAAGAAGAAGAAGAAGAAGAAGGACAAGAAGGTCCCTGTTCTCAAGAAGCTCAGACTTTAATTGGGGGAGGCAGTACATGTATGAGTGTTCCTTAGAATGCAAGGAGGTTTTTGACCCTACAGGAGTGTCTGCTCTTTAGGAAAGGGGAAATAGGTTGAAAGGTTGTAGTTAAGAAGAGTTTCTCTGTTTTCATTTGCAAAGGTGTGGATCAGCATACAACCGGAGGGGAGAAATGAGAAAGACTGAATTGGTAGAAAGTTTAGAGGTAGACCTTGTGGAAGATGGGATAGGTAGACAGCACGATGGATAGAGTGCTGGGCCTGAAGTCAGAAAGAATCAATTTTTCTCAGTTCAAACCTGGTCTCAGACACTTACTAGCTGTGTGACCCTGGTCAAGTCACTTAACCCTGTTTGCCTCAGTTTCCTCATCTGTAAAATGAACTGGAGAAGAAATTGCAAACCACTCCAGTGTCTTTGCCAAGAAAATCTCATGTACTGTCACATAGAGTTGGACACCTGTGAGCAACAACAACTGGGAACAGGGAAGGAAGGTCAATCAGTCAATAAATATTTAAGCACCTACTATGTGCAGACACTGTTCTAAGTACTAAAAATGCAAATATGAAAAAGAAAGATAGTCCCTTCCCTCAAGGATAGTATAATAGAATGGAGGGGGGAGGACAGTCTCACTTAGTACCAGCTCTATTTAGAACATGTCCAGAGCCCCCATAGAGTCTGGCACTGTGGATGGTAGGAGAGGTAATCTTCTTGAGAGTAGAAATTATTTCATTCTTTGTCCTTATCTCCCCAGAACCTAGTACAGTGCCTTGCACATAGTAGGCACTTAAGGAATGCCGGTTGATCGATTGTGGTTCCCCATATAGCTCCTTCCTTTACTTTTACTTTGCTTTTAGTCATGATGTAACCTGGATCTGGAATACCTTTCCACTAGCCCCACTTTCCATTTCTGTGTGGACAGTCCTTCAAGGCTTAGCGCATATGTTATTTGCTTCATGAATCTTTCCTAGATCCCCTCTAGCCAGAAACAGTGATCTCTTTCCTCTTCATTCACATACCTCCAGATAAAATTGTTAGATGGTTTGGAGCTAGAAGAGACCTTAAAGATAATGAGGTCCAGTTTTAGAGACGCAGACCTGAGACCCAAAGAAATGAAGTGAATTGTCCATACTAACATTAGGGTCAAAGCCAGGATTCAAACTCAAGTCCTCCAACTTCTCTGATTCCAAGGGCACAGTGGCACTCACCCATCCTTCCTAATGTACACCATTTTTAGTAACAGTAACGTTTACACTGTTAAGTAATATAAGGTCAAATTCCATGTTTTTTTCTTCTTTGCATTCCCATTACCAAGCATGTGCTTTGTGTGTAGTAGAACACTTAATAAATGCTTGTGCATAAATGAATAAATGAAAGGCCATGGTTTCAGTCACATCGAGAACAAGGCTTTCTCTTTACTAATTCTTTCATGTTTTGATGTTTGCATTCTTACATTCTCGATTTTTCTCATAACTAGGCTAATTGATATACACTTGGTTATTATTGCTTAGTCTGATTTTACCCCAACAATCAAGGGTGTCTCTTCCAAATACAAGGTCCCTGGCTTTCCTATCTCCCCTTTCCTTTTGATGTGGTATCTTTGGGTGGGGACATGCAACTCTTCCATTTGATTTTCAGTCATTAAAGTCAAACTCTAGATGACAGGAGATTGGGGCACAAATTGCAGACAGTCAATAAACATTTCTTTAACACCTACTTCATGCAAGGCACTGTGCTAAGTTCAAAGAATGCAAGGGGAAAAAAAAAGACAAAAGACCATCTCTATCTTCAGGGAGCTCACAATCTAATGGGAGAGAAAATAAGTCAAAAGAAAAGTACAAAAACTACATACAGGAGTTAATTAAACAGAGGAAAAGTACGAAAATTAAAACTAGCTGAGAAAGATTTCCTATAGAAGATGGAAATGAGTGAAGGAAGGAGGCAGAGGGAAAGCATTCCAGACATGGGGGCAATCACAGAAAATGCCCTGGTGCCTAGAGATGGAAGATCTTGTTTATAGAATGGCAAGAAGGGCAATACCACTGTATCAAAGAGTATGTTTCAGGGAATAAGGTGTAAGAAGACTAGAAAGGCAGAAGCAGATAGGTTATGAAGGGTTTTGAATGCCAAACACAGCATGGTGTATTTGATCCCACGGGTAATAAAAAACCACTGGAGTTTATTGAGTTGTATGTATGCATGTGTGCATGTGTGTTTGTGAGTGACTGCGTGTGAGTGTGTGTGACATAGCGGGACTTTCACTTTAGGAATATCACTGTAGAGGCTGCAAGATGAAGTGAGAAGAGTCTTGGGTGGGCAAACCCACCAGTAGTAGGCTATTACAATAATCCAGTCATGGGGTGATGAAGGTCTAAATCAGAACTGTACAACTTGGCAGTAGGTAGGGGCCAAAATTAAAATGGGCTAAATTTCTTTAGGCTGCAGATAGGTTTTTAGCTGCTTACTTTCCAAGTAAAGGTATAATTAATGATTGAACTATTTTGCAAACAAGCCATGTAAAAAAAAGGGAAATTTCAATTAATATCAATTAATTACATTTATTACTTAAGATTTTTATTTATCATGAAGTTACATTAACATTAAAGACAATATTTTGCTAAGTGGTACGCTTTAATAGATTTTTCAGGTTTTCTTTCTGTTTACATTTAGTTAATGGGACGTATTACACTTCTTGTCAGCAATCAGTTTATTGTATTCAGGAATCCAGTTTGAAATTGATTTCGTTAGAAATCTGGAAATTAACCTTAGTAGCCACCTCATTTTCTGAGTTTACTTTCTTGAAAAACTATTTTTTCCTGTTGATATTTTTCAACAAGTTGGATGCTTTAATTTGTTTTTCATTGGTGTCTACTTCACTAAGTCAGGTTGTTTTGATTTGAAATGGTGACGAAGATTATATTCCTTCCATAATATTTTGTCTCTCATGTAAGTAAACAAGTATTTATTTGTCCACTCTGGATTAAACACTCTATATTCTGATTTGATCTTCCATTTCCTTTTATTACCCATTTTACAAAATTACCCCCAAAATCCTTAATATTAGAACCAAAAGATCTTCACAGTAACTGTTCACATACAAAGAAATACTGGACTGAGTGTCTGACCTTGGAGACAGTGCCAGACACTCATGTAACTTGGAGGTGGCCACTCAATGAGGAGGAGAAGAAGCCCTCCTGTTGTTGCCCTCATCTCATAGAAGGCATCAGCTGCATTGACCTGTGGCTACGCTCAGTCCCTGGTCAACTGAAAACACAGGAAGAAAAAATACAACTCTTGCTCCTCTCAGACTAGAGATAGATTGATGATGCTTGGTTGCCATGGGTCTTGTGGCAAACCGGAGAGAGTGTGCGGCGGCCACCCACTGGCCACATTACATGATGGACACAGTAGTGACTAGTGGAAGGAGAGTTAAGTGGGGCACAGAGAAAGCACTCGTTACATCTTTACTTTCTTTTACATCCTCCCCATTTTTGTCAGGCTGCCTGAAATTCTTTGGTGTGTCGCAAGTGACCTGCAGGCCATATGTTGTGCATGCCTGGCCCAAATACATACAAATTAAGTATTTTAAAGTTACACAATTTCATGTTGTTCAGCTTTGTGCAGATTTAGTCTCCAATGGCTCCAGTTGTCCTTAGTGTATCCCTTCAATCCAAGGTCAGAACTCTTCTCCCCAGTTCTCTAGTTAGGAAGGCTTTTTCTGCCAGACCTAAAATCCACCTCCCTACCCCAGACAAAACTATTCTCTTCACAACCATTTGAACCCATAATCATTGAGTTACCTATGTTCTACAACCCCCCAAATCCTTCTGAATTAGCCTTCCCCTTCTATCCCACATATAGTCCCTTTCCCACTCTCTGATATTACCCCTGTAATTAAAACTTCCATCCTATTTTCCAGGACCTGGGAGTTTTATACAAATTCAAGTTTCTTTTGTCTTCCACCATCACCATCTGAAGCTTCCAGTCTTTCCTGCAAACTTTTAGAGGAATGTTATGATGTTGGCCCAGATGCCACATACCTAACCCATGGAATTATTGTAACAAATGAAATATTTGTGAAAGTTTTTTTGCAAATTTCAAGTGTTCTTTTTTGAATAGAAAACATACAGTCAGAAAGTAGTGTCACTATATCATCATCGTACCCTGAGCTTCCCTCAGAGCTACAACCAACCTGTGGGGCTTAGTCTTGGGACACTGCCATTGGTGAGGTGACATTTCCTGGAGTAAGCCAAGGGCAAAGCTTCCTCTCTACCTAAATAATAGTTCCCCTGGTTCACCTCAAGGTTTTTTGGGTTTTTTTTTAACTGACTCTTTCTCCTAACACAAAGGACCTGAATCACTGTCCTCCTGCCTATAACTGAGGCGAACTTTCCAAAGGGCTCACCTTCGCCCTCTGGGTGAAAGGTCTGGTCACTCCTGCCTATGAAAATACATTTATAGTCAAACTATCTGAAGTTTCTGCCTTAGCACCCTCCCCCACCTTAACTCTTAATAACTTTTTGCCTTGGGTGAAAATAATCCTAGTTAAGCATCTGTTGGGGCCAACTGTTGGCAGGGAAGGAAGGCCCCAACCTCTGGGGATTCCTTGTGACATTTGAGTTACCTTTGATGGGATAACCTTTTTCAGTAACACTAATTTCTTCCTTGTGATCTCTGAATCAGGATGTAGTTTCCCTGGCCTTCTCAACAAGGCAATGAATGGCAAGATTCCCAGTTGTCACATGTGAGCTAACAGTTTCTGGTTTATATTGGCACATCCTATGCTCTAGAAACATTTAAAGAATGGGGACTTCAGTGTTCCCATTGAGTCCACACAATCATGGCTTGGCTCTGAAGACCTCCCTGTGTCAGTGGTACATATCACGAGCGCACTGGGACACGTACACATACCACAATTTTTTGCAACCAAACTGGTCTTTTACCCTCTGTGTTGTCAACAGCTGTTTAAAATCCTGACTGCAGAGGCCCAGATTGCACGTGCACATCCACACTCTTCTTGCTCCTACTACAAAGCAAGAGCCCTTAAAAACAGATTAGAACACACTCAGCTCCTAGGAAGTAAATAAAATGCTTGTCTTGGTTTGTTTTTCCCATGCTGCAGCAATCTCTTCACTCACTGGTGGCTTGGTCGCTTGGGTGGGAGGCAGCCCCCATAACTCACAAGAATAAAACATGAACGTTTCTCCTCAGACGTGTATTCTATATGAAAATTTGGTTTATGGGTATCAGATCCACAAATCTAAAAGCCCAAGTAATTCTACCTATGACCATCAGTCAGAGAGTCACACTTACTCAGAATGAAAATTTATACCATGGTTAGCAGTGCTGTATTGGCCTCTCTGCCAATGAGAGAGGTTTCTTTCTCATTAGACTCAAGTCCTCATTTCTCAGCTCTCCCTAACCACTGCCACCACCACAACCACCACCCTACCCCTCAACTTCTTAGGTTTGGAAGTGTTTTCTACAGGCTGGTTCCCATAACACTGAAGTTGCTTTTCAAACATGAGTATGATGACATGCAAATAAGTACATTAGTTTTATTGAGACAAAATTAACATTTGCAAACTACATTGCATCTAGATAATGCAATGGGTAGAAGTCTAGGCCAGAAATTAGGAAGATTTGAGCTCAAATCTAGCATCAGATACTTTACCAGCTGTGTGACCCTGGGCAAGTCACTTAACCTCTGTTTGTATCAGTTTATTAATCTGTAAAATGAACATTATAACAGCACCTACCGCCCAGGATTTTTGTGAGGGTCACACAAGAATTGTAAAGCACTTAACACAGTGCCTCACACATACTAAACTCTATATAAATGCTGGCTATTGCAATTATTACTTGTACTTCAGTATT
Source organism: Bettongia penicillata ogilbyi (assembly GCA_023548195.1). NCBI lineage: Eukaryota > Metazoa > Chordata > Mammalia > Diprotodontia > Potoroidae > Bettongia > Bettongia penicillata. The sequence continues at coordinate 3,693,257 of JAJHZJ010000252.1, read as the reverse complement.
AACTAATACATCATCAATTAAGTGGCACTATAGTGGGAATAACGGAGTTTGTTTACTTCCTTTTAGCCAAAATTTAGTCCCATGTTCTTTACACCAGTTCTTTGACCTGCACCCCCTATGGCACCACATAAGCGCCATACTAAGTGTCTTGGCTTGTCCTAGCTGTACCTGCATGGTCAGTCAGTCAGTCAGTCAATCAACAATCTTCCATTAAGTGCTGACTCTGGTAAGCCCTGAAGGTACAAGGACAGGTAAAAGGTGTTCCCTTCTCTCTGAGAGATCATAGTCTGATGGGGGAGATAACATGGAAACAACTCTGCACCAACAAGCTATATACAGGATAAATTGGAGATAACCAATAAAGGAAAAGCACTAAAAATTAGGAGGAATTGGGAAAGGCTTCTTGTAGAAAGGGAGAATTGTGCTGAGCCTTAAAGGAAGCCAGGAAAGCCTAGAGGCAGACATGAGAAGGGAGAGCATTCTAGGTGTTGGGGGGACAGCCAGTGAGTTAGGAGGCAAAAGATGGAATGTCTTGTTTAAGGAACAGCAAGGCCAGTGTAATTGGACCAGAGAATAAATAGTAGAGTTTAAGCAGGGATAGGGAATCTGAAGCCTCAAGACCACATGTGGCCCTCTGGGTCCTCAAGTGGGACCCTTTAACTGAATCCAAAATTCACAGCAGACCTAAAAGGGTCACATGTGGTCTCAAGGCCACAGGGTCCTCATTCTTGGAAGTGTGAGAAAACTGGAAGACAGGAAGGTGTAGTAGAGGAGGAGACAGGTTATGAAAGTCTTTAAAAAACAAACAGAATTTTCTATTTGATCCTGAAAGTGACAGAGAAACACTGGTATTTACTGAGTAGGAGAGTGGCATGATCAGGTCTGTGTTTTAGGAAGATCACTTGGACATCTGAGTGGGGGATAAATTGGCACGAGGAGAGACTTGTGGTGGGTCAACCAACCAACAGGGTATTGCCACCATCCAAGCATGAAGTAATGAGGGTCTGCACCAACATGGTGGCAACATCAGAAGAGAGAGGTGGGGGAGGGTATGTGAGGGATGTTACAAAGATAAAATTGACAGACTTTGACAGTAGACTGGAAATGGGAGGATGAGAGAATGAAGGATGATACCTAAGTCACAAGCCTGACTGATTGGAAGGATGATGGTGCCCTCAATAGCAATAGGGAAATTAGGAAGGGAAGAAGGTTTGGGTGGAATAATAATGAATTGCTTTGGACACGTTGAGTTTAAGGTGTCAGTCCATATGAATATATCTAACAAGGAGCTGTATATGTGAGACTAGAAGTCAGCTGAGAGATGAGGGCTGGATAAATAGACCTGAGAATCCTCAGCATAAAGACAATGATTGAATTCATGGGAACTGATAAGATCACTGAGTGAGACAGTATTGAGAGAGAAGAGAAGAGGGCCCAGGACAGAGCCCTGTGAACCATCCACAAGGTTAGGGGGCATAACCTGAATAAAGGTCTAGCAGAGACTGCCAAGGAGAGATGGGGCATAAGAAGAACAAGAAGAAAATAGGATCATGAAAACCTAGAGAAGAGTATGAAAGACAAGAGGGTAACCAGCAGTCCTGCAGAGATGTCAAGAAGGGTGAGGACACATGCTGGCACATCAACCAGTCAGCAGGGTCAATATGGATGGCCAACTGTCTCCAAGACTGATATTTCATTGGATCTATTCCAGGGACTTAGGCTGAAGTCCATCCATGCTGGTCCTTCCTATATATCTTGTGTTCATACCCTTCCACAACTGCATTACACAGAATCCACTCAATGAGTTAGAGGCCTTCCTCAAAGATTTCTGACATCCTGAAGATATCATTAAGACATGAGTGATGTCAGTCAGTAATTCCTTACCCTAATCCATCTTCTTTTCATATTATATGTTTCTTTGATGACATCCACCATACTGCATTAAGTAGCTTCTCTTTGATTATGCTTTCCTTCTAAGATGTTTCAGTCTTTTCACTTGAGCATATGCCTCCCCTTTACTCTCTGAGTGGCCTGTAACTTCAGGTCTTCAGACATGGTAGTATTCCATGACATGTAGACTGGTGACATCACTGAAGGAATAATAGTGGATTTATCTTTTCTTATTTTTTTTTTAATAATGAGGAACCCTCAATGGTAGAAAATCAGTTTGCTGCAACTGAACTGCTGGGTCAGGTTGAGCGGCTGATCTAGTTACCCCATTCAGGCACAGCCTGGATGTTTACTCCCCTAAGGAGGCTGTTTGGTTTCAGTTATCTCCAGATGAGCGAAGTACAAATCAATGAGGGCCACAAGTCAAGGGCCAGCTCCGGCCTAGAGACTCATCTTTCAGCTCCTGGGAATTCCTATTAAATGAAGGTCATCAAAGTTCTTGGAGCCTCTTGGCTCATTCTGGAAAGCATGATTCAACCTCTTTCTCATTATTTACAATGAAGCTGAGCTGATTTATTTTCAGAAGTCTATAATCAGTGTACTCATATGCCTTTGTCTTGACTCTGGCAGCTTTCTATTTCTAAAATGATCACCTTCCTCTTTACCTGTTGAATTCCTGACTGTCCTTTAAAGCTCAACCTAAATCCCACCTCCTTCTAGAAATCTTTCCTGATCCCCTTAGGTTGGTAATCCCTTTCCCCTCCAGATATCACAAACCACTTATATAACAATTTACATCAATTATCCTTCTCTGTGTTTGAGGTCTTGTTCCCCAATAGACTGGAAACTCTAGAAGACCTAGCAAGGACCACATCTTATAAGTACAAGACACGTAGCACAGTTCTCTGAACACTGTGGTCGATAAAAGTTTTGTTATATTCTAGTGTATTGTCAAGTACATTCTATGGTCAGCCATCTCCTTTTATGCATAAGTGTCAAAACAAGTTAGAACTCATACTTCATGGGGACCTTCATTGGTCTATGAAGGAATAGATACTGTTTTGCAGGTCCTGGAAAGATTGGTATTTCCCTTCCTCTTTTAGGGAGTCCAACCATGGGATGGATTGCTGGAGGCACAAGACGGAATTGCTCAGTTTCTGAAATTACTTCAGTCTCTCATTGTTCATTTTTTATTGCTGGTATTTTTTTTCCTGTGTATAATTTCACCTATACCTGCCTGCTTTCTCCTTTTTGGATTGCTACATTAGAAATAGTGGAGGCTTGATGGTTTGGGGCTGAGAATACTAAAGGTTGCCAGAAGAGATCACTTTACTATAGGAAATAGGTCTTTATTAAAATTATGAACCAGAAAAGCGTTAATAAACATGAATGTAAACAAAGAAGTCCAGAAAAAAGATTGTTTATGAAACCATGAATCTATTATATACAGGTTTTTTTTTTAAAGAATCTATTTACATTTAAAATCTTTCTACTTACCAGTATTCCCTTCTGAATTTTCTTTTGTTTATTTCTGTGTATTTTCAAATTTCACTGATGCTTACAAGTACCTTTTTTCATTTATTCATTTTTATATCATTAGCCATTACCCTCCTCCACTACCATCCTCAACAAAGCTCTTCTACACAGATAGGAGCCTTCCCTTGTAACATGGAAGTATGTGTAAGTGTATAGCCTTTGACACCGTCAATCAGTCAACTTCTTCTCCTTGATACTCTCCAGGTTTTCATGACACTACTGTCTCCTGATTTTCCTTCTACCTGTCTGCTCTCTTCTCTTCAGTCTCCTTTGCTGGATCTTCACCCAGTTCAAGCCTCCTCACCATGGGCATCCCACAGGATGATTCCTGGGCCTCTTCTGTTCTGCCTCTTTACAATCTCTCTTGGTAAGCTCATTGGCTTCCATGGATACAGTGCATGTCTATATTGACTTAAATCCACATATCCAGCCCTCTGTTCTCCGCCAATCTCCAACCTGGACATCTCTCATCAGATGTCCCATCTCTTCTAACACTTAACACATCCAAAACGCAAGTCATTATCTTTCTCCCCATACCCTCCTCTCTTCCCAATTTCATTGTTACTGTTAAGATTACTACTATTCTCCAAGTCATACAGACTCACAACCTAGGTGTCATCCTCAACTCTTCTCTCACCTCCCATATCTTATTTGCTGCCAAAGCCTCTTGATTATATCTTTATAGCATGTCTCATATATACCCCTTCTCCCCTCTGACATTTCCACCACCCTGGTTCTCATCTCCTTATATCTGGGTTGTTGTGGCAGCCTGCTGGTGGGTCTCTCTGTCTCAAGTCTCTATTCAGCTGTCAAAGTGATCTTTCCAAGGCACAAGTAGGACCATGTCATCCCCACCCTCACCCATCCCCCTTAATAAATTACAGTGTCTCCCTATGACTTCCAGGATCAAATATAAAGTCCTCATTTTGGTGTTCAAAGTCATTTATAATCTACTAGAAAGGTCCTCTTAGACCTTAACCCTTCTCCCTGACGTTCTCTGTGGTGCAGTAACAGTGGCCTCTTTGGTGTTCCTTGGACACTCCATCTCTCAACTCCAGGCATTTCCTCTTATGGTCTTCTATGCCTAGAATCTTCTCCCTCCTCATCTCTACCTCCTGGGTGCTGTGAGTTCCTTCAAATTCCAGCTAAAATTCCATCTTCTATAGGAAGTCTTTTCTGATCACTTGTAATCTAGTGCCTTCCCTCCACAGATTATTTCCAATTTGTGCCATATGTGGCTTGTAAGCACCTAATTGTTTGTTGTGTCCTCTCTTAGGCTGTGAACTGCTTGAACTCAGGGACTGTCTTTCATCTTCATTTGGCGGCACTTGGGCTGACATATAGTAGCTAGTAAATGTATATTGACTGACTGACCAAGCCTATAAGTATAAATGATGGATGCACCTGGAGGCAGAAAGACCTGAATTCAAATCCTGACTCAGATATTTACTTACATATGTAAGTGGCTTAATCTCCATTTGCCTCAGTTTCCTTGTCTGTGAAATGGGGATAATAATAGCACTTCTGTAAATGGGGACCTGGGAAAGACATTAACTTAGAAAGGTCAAGGTCTGACCCTGCATCCTGGGCCATCTCCACTCATCTTGACTTATGTGATGCCATTGGACTCCAATGACTCTGGAGGAGACAGTGAGGCTGATGACTTTGCACAGCCCTGCCTCACTTAAATCCAAATTACTTATAAATCAAGAGGCCACTTTTCTGAGGGCATGGGTCCTTTTTAAGATAATAAAATGAGATAATATTTATAAAGTATTTTGCAAATCTTAAAGTATCATATAAATGCTAGTTTTTGTTATCATTATTGTTTTTGACAAGCAGAGTTTAATGACTATGCATTACTATTATTAAATAAAACAAATTTATTCTACTAATCACACCTAGAAATCTAAGTCTCATGAAAATATATGTCTCACTTTACAAATGTTATTTCATTTGTTCCTCATAACAACCCTGGAAGGTAGGTACTATTATCCTCATTTTATAGTGGAGGAAACTGAGGCAGGAAGAGTTTAAGTAACTTGCCCAAGGTCACACAGCTAGTAAGTGCCTGAGGCTGGCTTTGAACTTAGGTCTCCCTGACTCCAGGCCCATTGTTCTATCTACTACACCCTCTGAGCAAAGCAGATGATAATTCCACTTCTTTATATCATTTCAACTGATAAAATCATGTCAGTTTCTGATGTTGAACCAATTGCCAATGACTTAGGCAGCAAGAACTTTTCTTTCAGGGGTAGCAATTAACAGGTTATATTTCTATACATACCTTAAAAACCTGATGTTCATCAGAGAAATTTACTGTAAAGATATTTTCCCCCAATTAACTGTTTCCTTTCTAATTTAAACTGTATTGCAAGATAAAGCAAGATTATCTGTTTTATCTCCTGTAACCACATCTATCTCTTTTTTGGTCAAGAGGTCTTCTAATCATAGCTGTGAAAGTAAAGTCCTTTTATTACACAAGATTGATCCCATGACTATAAAGAGGGGTAGCTGGGAAATGTGGTCCAATAAGAGCCCACCTTGTGGTTTTCATTAGTGATGGTGAAATCATGGCTATGGAGTAAGCATAAAGCTGGCAAGTCAGAGCGTACCATCTGTTTATATAAAGGTCTTGTGATCTGACATGACAGTGAAGAAACAATTCTTGAACTGAAGTTAGGGGGACCTGGCCTTAATGTCACATCACGTACTTGCTCTCTGAGGAAAGCTCAGTTTCTTCATCTGTGGAAGGGAGATAATTTTCTCTGCAGCATATACTTTGAAGGACTGCTGCAGGGATCAGATGAGGTCATGTATATAGAATGTTTTTCAAACCTCTATATTTTTCCCATAGTGTATTTTGTTATTGTTCAGTTTTTTCAGTCGTGTCCAACTCTTTGTGACCACATTTGTGGTTTCCTTGGCAGACACTGGAGTGGTTCGTCATTTCTTTCTCCAGCTCATTTTACAGATGAGGAAACTGAGGAAAATGGGATAACAGCAATATTATATATATAATATATAAACTTATCAACAATATTATAATATATATCTAACTTATTGATGCATATTTCATATCATATATTGCACATATATTATTTGTTATTCATTTGTTTCATTTGTGCCCACCTTCTTGTGACCCCATTTGGAATTTTCTTGGCAAAATACAGGAGTAGTTTGCCATTTCCTTCTCCAGCTCATTTTACCAATAAGGAAACTGAGGCAAACAGGGATAAGTGACTTGCCCAGGGTCACACAGCTAGTAAGTGCCTGAGACTAGATGTGAGCTCATAAAGAAGAGTCATCTTAATTCCAAGTCCAGTGTTCTGTTTCATGACCTAAATGCCTATACTACAGTATATAGATGCCAGTTATTATTTTAGTAATCAGGGCTCTAACAAGACTGGCACAAAGCGCTCTTTCCTGATTCATACCTATCATTTATACCCAATTTTACAGTTCCTGACTTTTTCCAGATGACTATACAGGTCAGTTGGTACTTGCACTTAGAGATATGAAGAATCTAGAGGAGCAAGAAAATCTGATTACCTTTGAAAATGGAGTGACTTATTGAACAGAGAAATGCAAATTAAAGCAGCTTTTGAGATGCCACCTCACACCTATCAAATTTGCAAATGGAAAATAATAAATTTTGGAGGGGATGTGGGAAAATTGGGACACTAATAAACTGTTGGTGGAGTTGTGAACTGATCCAGCTATTCCAGAGAGCAGTTTGGAAGTACGTCCAAAGGGCTATAAAAGTGCATGTACTCTTTCTACCAGCAATATCATTGCTAGGTCTCTTTTTCAAAGAGATTTTTTTAAAAGGGAGGGAAGGACCTATTTGTACAAAAATACTTATACTCACTCTTCTTGTATTGGTAAAGAATTGGAAATTGAAGGGATACCCATCAATTAGGGAATGGCTGAACAAGTTGTGGTATATGATTCTGATGAAATTCTAATATACTATAAGAAATGATGAGGTGGGTGATTTCAGAAAAAACCTGGGAAGACTTACACAAAATGAAGCAAAGTGAAGTGAGCAGAACCAGCAGAACACTGTACACAGTGACAGCAACATTGTATAACGATTAACCATGAATGACTTGGCAATTCTCAGCAATACAATGATCCAGGATAATTAGGAAGGAACTGTGATGAAAAAATGCTGTCTACCTCCAGAGAAAGAAAGAGAGTCTGAATGCAGATCGAAGCATAATTTTCCTTTACTTTCTTTCTTTATCTTTTTCTTTTGTGGGAGTGTCTGTTTTCTTTTACAACATGGATAATATGGAATTGTATTTTGCATGACTGCACATGTATAACCTGTATCAAAAAGCTTGCTTTTCTCAAAGAAGGGAGAGGGAAAGGAGAGAAATTGGAACTCAAAAATTATAAAAAAATCCCTAATGTCAAAAATTGTATTTGTGTGTAATTGAGAAAAATAAAATAAAAACACTAAGAAAAAGAAAGAAAGAGAAAGAAAGAAAGAAAGGAAGGAAGGAAGGAAGGAAGGAAGGAAGGAAGGAAGGAAGGAAGGAAGGAAGGAAGGAAGGAAGGAAGGAAGGAAGGAAGGAAGGAAGGAAGGAAGGAAGGAAGGAAAAATAATTATTCAGCTCCCTAGCTCTTTTACTTTCTTTCCTGTTTTTCCGAATACAGATCAGATCAGAACTGTCTCCACTTCCAAACAGGGGTAGCAGAAAGGCAGCCCCTCTTGGTCATCATCCAGGCCATCATGAAGCCATGAAGCCATGAACACATGGAATCTGAAGCCCATGAGCTTTCTAACCTACCCCCGCCTTGGGTTTGTGGCTGCCTCTTCTGTACTTGTGGTTTCTTCATCCTCAGTTAAAGTGCATCAGTGCAAACTTGGATGCGTTCAGGACATACTTGGAGGTCACATTGTGTCAGGTCAGGAGGTTTAGGAATCCTGTGCCCCTGAAATGACTGACCACAAAAGGGGGATTCTCGAACAATGACTGGTGCTTCATGAGGAGATGACCATCGGCAGGTGAATGAACCCTACCTCTGACCTGACTTGCCCAGAGACTTTTGCCATGAGGAGGACAGTACTGAGCTCAAGTGACATATAGAATGTCTATTCAGTTGTCCAAAACTGTTTCATAGCCTGAAGCCTTGACTCAACCAGAAGATTATATATAACATTATATACAGGTATTACATATTATATATGTATATATAACATATATAGTACATACAGACACATAATGCATATAATATATAATATAGGTGACACAGTGGATAGAGTGCCTGGGTATGGAGCAAGAAAGACTCTTCTTTCTGAGTTCAAATCTAGCCTCAGACACTAGTCGTGTGAACCTGAGCAAGTGACTTAACCCTGTTTGCCTCACTTTCCTCATCTGTAAAATGAGCTGGAGAAGGACATGGCAAATCACTCCAGTATCTTTGCTAAGAAAATCCTAAATGAGGTCACAAGAAGGTAGGCACAGCAGAAGTGACTGAACAACAAATAATACATGTACAATATATTATATGAAATATACATCAATAAGATATATATATATACATATTCATGCATACACACACATATAATATTAATATTGCAGTTGCCCTTATTCAGTTGTTTCGGTTGTGTCTGACTCTTCCAGATCCCATTTTCGAGTTTTACTGGCAAAGACACTGGGGTGATTTGCCATTTCTGTCTCTAGGTCATTTTACAGATGAGGAAACTGAGGCAAGCAGGGTTAAGTCACGTTCTCAGGTTCACACGGCTACTGTCTGAGGCTAGATCTGAACTCAGGTCTTCCTGACTCTAGGCCCAGCACTCTAACCACTGTGTTATCAAGCTGCTCCTAATACATGTATGATATATATATGTACACACAACATACATGTAACATAAATGCATATATAAAGCACATGGTGTTATTATGTATTGTGTTATGTCATATCACATCATCTATCCTATCCTATTATACCATAATTGTTAGTAGTTATGTTACTGGCTACTTGTCTTATCAATATGTGAATCATGTGGAAGAAATAAATACCAGACTCTTTCTTGATCTATGCTGTCCATTAAGTACCTTTTTACTTCCTCTCTGGAGAGATCATGAACATGACCAATAAGTAATTCTTCACTGGGATTACTCAGGTGAGAACATAATAATCTAAAGAATTTAAGAAAAGGAACCCTAATCGCTTTCATTAGAGGCTTGGCTCTCCTAGAACTGAACCCATTCCAACGATATGCATGGGTCCAAACAGGTAGGTTGGTCTCTCAGTAGAGAATGGGTACAGTGAGCCAGCCCTCTGAACACGATAGGAGTTAGTGCTGCTAGAGTTGCATAGGTGCTCTCTCCTCTGCCTACATTCCACCAATACCCCTGAAGTCAGCGTTTCAAGTGCATCAGTAGCAGCAGAGCCCATCTCTGGAATCTGGCCCTCATCATTTCCCTAGGGAAAAGGGCTCTCTCTTCCTGACCTCTTGGTTTTTAACCAGAAGAGATTCTGGGAGGCAGCCTTCCCATCCCAAGTCTTCGGGGAGTCAGAGCAACTTCCTTCTACAGCCAGACAAGCCTTCTGGCTAAGTGCCAGTCATTTTCCTACCTCCTGGGGCCTTCCTTAGGCTTCTCCATAATAGACTTCACCTGGCATTGTTCCTTAGGGGATCATAGGTCATTTAGAAAGAACCAGTGAAATCACAATAGGCAATTAGCCCCTAATATGCAGAGAGTCCCTTAATGGCAAACACACAGCCTCCCAGCTCCCACAGCTCACGTACACCCTGTATTTCAATAGTAAGGCAATTAAACAGCAGTTTTGGCATCAGCTGGAAGAAGTTTTGCCCAGTTGTGGGATTCTTCTCTAAAGGAATGAGAAATTTGGGGATTTTTTTCCCCTTCAAATTCAGTGCAACCCTTGAAGAGGGACAAAATGTCTTCAGTGATATACAGTTTTTCCCCAAAAGTTTTCATCTGTTTTCTCCCTAATGAATAGTGTCATAGAAATGACAGTCTGGGCCAGCTTCACCAAGCATTAGTAAGTAAGCTACATGAACTATGGGTTCCAGTGTTCATTTGACTTGACTTGATGTCTCTTAGGTCTTGCCAAATTTCCTTTTGGCCCCAAGTCTGAGGTCTTATGTTAATGTCTGTGGTTGAGTTAAGCAGAGCAGTCATTGAATGTTTTGTGCTTGGGATAAGTTTCACAAACCACATACATGTGAGGCAACTGATATGAAAGTCTCTGTCAATTGAGTGAGAGAAGGGGCCTTACTTTACCATGTGGCCAGGAGATAGGGACCTCTGGACAGAGAGATGTAGCCCATGCCCCTTGGTGGAAGGCAGGGCTTACCCCAACATGCCATCTGGTAGCTTCCTATTTTAACAACTATTAAATAGGAAGCTAGGAAGCTGGTTCTCACAGGATCTAAGTTCAAATCTTGACTCCGATGCTTGCTACTTGTATAATTTTAAGCAACTCAGCCTCTGAGATCCTCAGTTTCCTCATCTGTACAATGAGGGGGAGGGTTGAACTAAATGTCCTGTAAGATCCCTTCTGGCTTTATTTCTCTGTCGTTTCCAAGTCACTAAAAGACTTCAAGGGCATCAACACCCTCTAAACATGGCACCCACATAATTAGGCATCCTAGGGAAAAAAGGTCCATTTGCCTTTCCAGGTTATAGAAATGTGGTACAACAAGCAAAGAGGGCTAAAGAAGTGGGAAGCCCAGGTGTTTGAAAGGGTCAAGTTGAGTTAGAGGAAAAAAATTGTAAGATAGGTATTGAACTTATTTGGGAAAAAAAAGAATCTCTTCTACAACAATCTGGAGAAGTTGGAATGATGTTAAAGGAGGAGAGATATTTGCTTGGGTAATATTTGCAAAGGCAAAGTCTGAAAGTAGGATTGTAGTACAAATAGTATGCCATCTTTCTCTCTCCCTCTCTCCTTCTCTCTCTGCCCCTCTCCTTCTCTCTCCCCCTCTCTCCTTTTCTCTCTCTAATTCTTCTCTCTCTTTCTCCTCTCCTTTAACCTTTTCTCTATTCTCTCTTCTTCCCCTCCTCCTTCTTCTTTTACCTCTCCCTCTCCCCCTTTCCATCTCTCTCTCTCTCTCTCTCTCTCTCTCTCTCTCTCTCTCTCTCTCTTCCTCATACATACACACACACACACATACAACAACACATCAGGGGGTGTAAGCAAAGGAACAGTCAGCCTTGGAGAGGGTGCCAAGAAATGTGCCAACTTCAGGATAAAGTTAGTTTTCAATGAGCACCAGAAGATGTTAGGAATATGAGAAGAAGACATCTAGAAGGAGGAGGAACTTAACCCCAGAGAGGGTAATGGAAGGCGGAAGGGGCGAAGAATTGGAAAGGACAAAGTCTTGAGTCAAGTTTTCTCTATGGAGGCAGAAGGAAGGCTTGCGTTAGCTTCTTCCTTGAATGCCAACCCTGTGCAGATTCTGGATTAGTCCCAGATGTCATGCCTACATGGCAAGGATGCCCTCTGAATAATGCATTAGTGACTAATAAGCAAACCTGAAGAATGGCCCTATGCTAGTTCCTTCTCTGCCATGGAGTGTACATATTTATATAGATAGATAGATAGATAGATAGATAGATAGATAGATAGATAGATAGATAGATAGAGATAGATATAGATAGATAGATAGATAGATAGATAGATGATAGATAGATAGATATAGATAGATAGATGATAGATAGATGATAGATATAGATAGATAGATGATAGATATAGATAGATAGATATAGATAGATAGATAGATAGAGATAGATAGAGATAGATAGAGATAGATAGATAGATAGATAGATGATAGATATAGATAGATAGACATAGATAGATAGATATAGATAGATGATAGATATAGATAGATATAGATAGATAGATATAGATAGAGATAGATAGAGATAGATAGAGATAGATAGATAGATAGATAGATAGATAGATAGATAGATAGATAGATAGATAGATAGATAGAGATATATAAGTATCCCTCCTATCAAGCACTTAAAGATTAAGATAGTCTCATTTCCATCTGTCTCTTTGTACTAGATGGCTCAAGGCATTAAACACTCGACTTGGAGTCAGGAACACCTTGGTTTAAGAAACTTCTGGACAAGTCACTTAATTCCTCTCAACTTCAGTTTTCCTTATCTGTAATACGGACATAATAGCAGCACCTACCTCCTAGGGTTACTGTGAGGACATTTGAGAAAATATTTGTACAGTGATCTGTAAAACCCTAAAATGCTATATAATAGTAATTATTATTATATAACATAGTATATAATAGTAATTATTATATAACATAATATATAATTACTATTACTATTGTCACTACCTTCCCTCTGGGGGTACTCAAAGGGACAGAAAGTACAGTCAGCATAGTAAGACTGGTTGTCTCGCTTCTACGCTTCCATTTTGTACCAAAAGTGGTACTGGAAACTTCAGAAAAGGGGAGGGTGGCTCTAACAATAGGTTTATTCATTTATTCAACAGTCATTTAGCTAGTTATTTGACCTTGGATAAAAAAATCATATAGCTTGATCTGTATGGTATAATTTCTATTATTTTTCAATTTTTAAAATAAATGTTTATTGGTAGGGGTTTTTTACATCACATATTTTTTTCCTCAGTATTCATCCACTTGTTCTTCTGAAAGAGTAATCCCATAAAGCAAAGAATATTTTAAAAGACAAATAGGAAAATAAAGAATCAGTAAAATAATACATTACATTGAAAAAGTCTGAAAATATATACAATATCCTACACTGTGGATTTCCCACTTCTGCAAAGGATTGAAGTGGGATGTCTTTTCATTTCTCTTCTTTGAGTTCATAAAACTCTCTGTAATTTTGCAACATTCACTTTCTATTAATTTATGATTTTTCTTTCCATTTCAATTGGTGTAGTCATTGTATGTACTGTTTCTTGATTCTACCTACTTCACTGTGCATCAGTTCATGTAGATCTTTCAATGCTTCTCTGTATTCAACGTATTCATCATTTCTTGCAACACTGTAATATTCCATTACATTCAAGCATCACAATTCGTTTTGCCATTTCCAAATCAGTCATATTTTTTTTTCCAGTTCTTTGCAACCACAAAATGTGCTGCTCTAAATATTTTAGTACATATAAAGGGTACAAAGGACTTTCTCCTTATCAATGACCTTGGTGGAGTATATGCCTAATAATGGAATTTCTGGGCATGCATTAATATTATTTGCTTAATCCCAAATTGCCTTCCCAAATGGTTATACTGTCTTAAAGTTCCACCAGCAATGCACTAGCAATCCCTATCTTCCCACAATCCCTCCGAAGTTTATTATTCCCACTTTTGTTATCTTATCAATTTGCAGCGTGTGAGGTGAAGCCTCAGGATAGTTGTGATTTATATTTCTTTAAATAGCTCTAATCTGAAGTATTCTGACATAGGATAGAATAACTAGTATGTGGTATAATATAAATGGTATAATGGGAAGATCATTATACTTCCTGGTTATTACTACTACTAATAGTAATTACTAATTAATAAAAATTACTGATAGTAATTGCTGTGTGAACTGAAGGAAGTGATATTACTTCTCTGGACTTCCATTCCTTCTGTTTCCTTCTCATTCTAATATTTAATAAGGATATGATTAAATATATAACTCCGTTCCCAGGATGGTAGCAGATACCATGAACGACTCATAAGAAATAGATTAATTATATATATAAAAAATATATATATATATAAGAAATAGTATTAACTAAGAATCTAGATATTTTCCATACATGAAAGATCTAGAGAACAATTCTAAAGGAATAACAACAAAAAGCCCCACGCATGCATAGAAAGTGTGATATAGCTTACCAGCCAAAAATGTGCTTTTAGAAAATCAGATAATGAGGTGTCAGTAATTCTTGGAACTCTGAACGAAGGAAGGAAACAGACATTTATTAAGAGTCAAACTATGTGCCAGACATTGTGCTGAGCACTTTGCAAATGTTCTATCTCAACAACAACCCTGGGTGGTAGATGCTGTTATTAGTCTTATTTTACAACTGAGGAAACTGAGGCAGACAAAGGTAAAGTGACTTGCTCAACATCACACAGCTAGTAAATATAAGAGGTCTGACTTGAACTCAGGCATCCCTGACTTGAGGCCCAGAGCTGTATCACAGCTAGCAGACAGGAGAACAGAGTAATTCATCTATGAGCTGTTGACATGTCACACATCCCCCATGTGACTTTTATTAATGGTCTCCTAAACACTTAATTAGGGCAGCTGGGTAGCTCAGTGGATAGAGCACCAGACCTGAAGTTAGGAAGATCTGAGCTCAAATCCAGTCTCAAACACTTACTAGCTGTGTGACCCTGGGAAAGTCACTTCAACCTGTCTACCTCAGTTTCCTCATTTGTAAAATGAACTGGAGAAGGCAATGTCAAACCACTCCAGTGTCTTTGTCAAATAAAACCCTGGAAACATCAAATAAGGTTTTAAAGAGTCAGACACAACTGAAATGACTCAACCATAAAAAAAAAAGTCAATGATAGCTAAGAGAGGATGGGGCAGACAAGAGGAGATGGGTAGATAGGGTTTTTCTTAACCATTGATAGCAAGTCGAACACACACTGACATGAGAGGAAGAAGTATTAGCGAAGAGTATTGGGTTTGCAAACAGGGGACCTGGATTTGAATCTTGGCTGCCCTATTTCCTATCTTGTAGCAAGATGTGCCAGGGTTTTATGACTTCAGGCAAATCCCCAAACTTCTCTGTTTCCTCATCAGGAAAATAAAAGGGGGGTAGAACAGGGTGGAATGGGGTGTTGAAGTTATTATTTGAGTCCTATATCTTATGCTTGGTATAAGCTTTCTTCCGAAAGGTATTACACTAAGAATGAGACCTCCCCCTGACTTAGCGAGTGCCAATATTTCAGACACCCTTTAAACATAGCTCTGTACCTCTTCCTCTCCTTCTCCCTCTCTCTCTCCCTCTCCCTCTCCCTCTCCCTCTCGCTCTCCCTCTCCCTCTTCTTCTCCCTCTCCCTCTCTTCCCCTTCTGTTCCCTCTCTCACACTCTGTTTTCCCAGGGAGACCATTTCCAAAGGTAGAGCAGAAACCAGATGTGTGTATAGGCATTTCTGCTGTTTTGGCTTGGTGTGGCAGCAGGGGATTTGAGGGGTGGTTTTAGCGATTTGTACAGCTGTCATTAGGGTAATTGTACTGTGTTTTCTTAAATCTTTACTGCAACTTCAAACTGTGCCCCCTCCCTTCCTGTCCTAAAATCTTTTTGTGAGGCAGTGTTACAGCTGCCCGGCTTCCCCTGGGAAGCAGCTCTCCTCCAGGCACCATCCTGGAACACAAAATTCATGCTTGCCTCAGTGGGCTTGGAGAAAGTGTGTGTGGGGGGAGGTGAGAACCAGCTGAACAATATTAGAGGTCTATGTTAAAAGTGTAATTGTCATTCCTGCTAGGATCAAAGTTTTAAGATCTTGAAGAGTCCTTAAAGGAGCACCTCTGGCCCATTCTCATTCTGAGTCTCAAAGATGTTCAGTGAGCTTCCTAAGGTCACCCAGGTAGTAAGTGACTGAGCTAGTGATTAATGATAAGCAGGCAGGGTTTGTGGAAAGAACTCTTGATTTAAAAGTCAAAAGATCAGGGTTTAAGCCTGAGTTCTGATGCTTTCTGTGTGATCACAGGCAAGTTATTTAAGCCTCTTCAAACCTCAATTTCCTAATCTGTAAAATGAAAATAATAATCTTGATATTACCTATCTTACGAGGCTGGAAATGCTTTTTCACTAATTGTTGTTCAGTGGTTCTCAGAGGACTAAGACTTGAGTCTGACTCTCTGTGATCCCGTTTGGGATTTTCTTGATAAAAATACTGGAGTAGTGTGCCATTTCCTTCTCCACCTCGTTTTAGAAATGAAGAAACTGAGGCAAACAGGGTTAAGTGACTTGCCCAGGGTCACTAGTAAATGTCTGAGGTCAGATTTGAACTTGGAAAGATGAGTCTTCCTGACCACAGGTCTGATGCCCTACCCACTTCACCACCTAGCTGCCCTTTACAAAGCATATAATGCTGGCTCACTAAGTCAGGCCTAACTTTTCCCTCCAATCACCCTCTGCAGTCTTGGCTACTCTAGCTCTCATTCCACATCCTACCTCCCCACTCCATGCCCATTTTCAAGACCAAGAGGAGGAAGTGACAAATTCCTTACAGTCCTCTGCCTCTTCTAGAGAATGCATTTCTTCCATCTCTCAACAGTCTCTCTCCAAGTATATTATATAATCCTGACCCTATGTTTTTCCCTGCTACTCATCTCCTCTACAGTCAAAATGAACTCAGAATCTCCACCTACTAGTTAACTCCTGCTTTTGAACACGCCGTCTTTCACTGAGGTCATAAGGCGACAGCACAACGGACTTCATTCCTCACGAGGGCAGATCTCTGTTGTTTGGCTTTTGTTTTCATTTGTTGCTGTTCTTCGTTTTCGAAGAGGACCAGTGACATCATGGTTGATGTATTGACTTGCTGGGTGAATTGGATTTAAGGCAGAACTGCTCAAAGTTGTCAATGTTCAATGACAAGATAAAAGTAAAGAAGGCTGGCGATGACCGGGATGCAGTGGATGATGACCTTGGTGTCTTCCATGTCTGATACACATGATAAAATGTGGCATATAGAATTTCTCTTTTTTAATAGAATCAATAAGTGGTACTTAATGACAAGGAAACATTATATAATAATAAACAATAAACACTTGCCATTTTTCCAGACTTTAAAACTCTTCTCAAGACATCAAAATTAAATATGTCCAAAAGAACTCATTACCTTTCTCCCCAAACCCAGCCCTCCTCTTAACATCCCTATTTCTTTGGAGGACATCAACATTCTTCCCTTAACTCAATATTGGCAGCCTAGACAACATCCTTAATTAACTCTTTATTCTCCCCCATCTCTCATATCTGATCAGTGGTCGTTTTTGCCTCTTCAACATCTTTCACATCCAGTGGTGTGCTGAAGCCAGCTCAAACTAATTCACAAGAGCCAATCACTAAATTTTCAATATGAACATTTCTACCTCTGTAATTTCCAAATGCTATAAGTCACATCTTGATTCATTGCTTTGTTGATTGCCTAGGTTTAAGAAGGTGATAGAGAAAAATTCTAACAATACAAATTGGACTTTGTTTTTAAATAAAGGTGAGTTTTAAATTTTTCCTTTTGCCACTAGTAGGTCTATTCCCCAGATTAAACTTAAAAGTGTGTGATGAATAACATACCCTGAAAGCTGATTGTTAAACATTCGTCAGTGCACCCCTGCTCACATTCGTCTCTTTCTTTATAGTCACACAGCAACCAGTGTCTTCATCTCATACAGACAATTTCAGTAGCCTCCTAATTTATCTTGCAGCCTCCAATCTCTTCTCCAATTTATCCTCCACATAGTTAACAAATTGACATTCTTAAAGCATAGGTCTGACCACATCACTCCTCTGCTCAACGAGCTGAAATGACTCCCCATTGCTTTAAGGTTAAAACACAAACTTCTGTACTTGGCATTTAAATTCCTTTTGCAGTATTGTCCCAGATTATCTTTCCAGATTGTAAATATTATTCCCCCTTGTGGGCAGTGGACTCCAACCAACCTGGTCTTCTATCTGTTCTCACACATAATATTCTATCTCTGGACCTTTGCATCCCATGTCCTATGCCTGAATTACAATCTTTCTTCTCTTTGTATCCTGGAACTTTCTTCAAGGCTCATCCTATAAGAAGCATTCACTGTGTATTTATTTTATGACAGTGTCAGAGATCTGGTCTAGTTAAATAGACCTGGCTAAAGTCTTAACTTTACTATTTTGTGACAATCTGAACAAGTCACTTTACTTCTCAGAGACCCAGAGAATTCTCTTAGACTAGAAACTGCAGAGGGAAACGCCAGTCTTTATTATAAAGGTTGTTCCTCAATGGGGAGCTCCCTATACTGATGAAATCATAGGTCCAGTTAAAAAAACAAACCCAAAACAAAAAAACTTGGTATTTGCTTTTTTGTGAACACGTTATACACCCCTAGTTGAACATCAGCTCCGTAAGAACTAATTTAAAGTTAGCTTAAAATATAAAGTTTTAGCATTAGTTACTTAAAGTAATTTTGTCACTTTTGTACATTTGTATCCCTGGTGCCTAGAAAAGTACCTGATACATAGGAGACATTTAATAAGTGTTTGTTGAGACTACTCCAAGATGATGGAGTAGAAGTAGAGATCTGCTTGAGCTCTCCCTCCAAGGCCCTCAGTGTACCTATAACAGATTACTTTAAACAAATTCTGGAGCAACTGAGCCACAGAATGACAGGGTGAAACAGATTTCCAGCCCAAGGCAATCTGGAAGGCCAACAGGAAGGTTGACACCAGACTCAAAGTGAAGTATGGCCCACACTGCTCCAGCACAGACAGAATTGCAGCAGGCCTCCGGGTATTGAATTGCTGGTAGCTGCTGCAGATTCCATATTTCTCAACCCACAAATGCAAAGGACAGCTTCAAAAGTCAGTGAGAAAGCTCTCTCACCTGGGTGAGAGGGGAGTGTGGTCCAGCCCCAGTTCTAGCCCCAGGGTGGCTGCAGCCACTGCTGCAGATGTGGCTGCTTCTGCAGCTCACAGACTACAAATGGTAGGGGAATCAAGCAGATGATCTGGGTCTCAGTCCTGAGTTCTGGCTGTGGAAGAGCACTGAAGTGGTACAGATTGTGGCAGGTGTGGAGAGGGAATCCTACTCACAGTCCCAGGGCAGAAAAGAGTCCTCATGGTTTCTCACAAATCAGAGTGCAGGCCAGGAGAGGAATAAACACCTGCCCCTTGATTATACCACTTTGGAGGAATTGAAAACTTATAGATCCTTAGAGATATCTCTGAAAACAGCTGCAAAAAACCTCTGAAATTTGGGATAGTTTGCCCTACACTTAATAAAGAGCTAAAAAGTCAAGGAATTGGCTGGGAAAATGTTCAAAAAGGGGGAAAATAAGACTATAGAAGGTTATTTTCTTGGTGAAAAGGTATTTTCTTCCATCCTTTCAGATGAGAAAGATCAAAGCACACAACTGGAGGAAAATAGCAAGGTCAAGGCTCCTACATCCAAAGCCTCCAAAGAAAATATGAAATGGTCTTAGGCAATGGAAGAACTCAAAAAGGATTTTGAAAATCAAGTAAGAGAAGTAGAGGAAAAGTTGGAAAGAAAAATGAGAGTGATGCAAGAAAATCATGAAAAATGAGTCAACAGCTTGCTAAAGAAGATCTGCAAAAATGCTTAATAAAATAATACCATTAAAATTAGACTAACCCTAATGGCAAAAGAGGTCCAAAAAGCCAATGAGGAGAAGAATGCCCTTAAAAGCAGAATTGTCCAAGTGGAAAAGGTGATCCAAAAGCTCACTGAAGAAAATAATATCTTAAAAATTAGAATGGAGCAAATGGAAGCTAATGACTTCATGACAAATCAAGAAATTATTAAACAAAACCAAAAGAATGAAAACATAGAAGACAAAATGTAATATCTCACTGGAAAAACAACTGACCTAGAAAATAGATCCAGGACAGATAATTTAAAAATTATTGGTCCACCCGAGAAACATGATCAAAAAAAGGGTTTAGACATCATCATACAAGAAATTATCAAAGAAAACTGCCCTGATATTCTAGAACCAGAGAATAAAATAGAAATAGAAAGAATCCACTAATCACCTCCTGAAACAAACCCCAAAAGGAAAACTCCTAGGAATATTGTAGCCAATTTCCAGAGTTCCCAGGTCAAGGAGAAAATATTGCAAGCAGCCAGAAAGAAACAATTCAAGTATTGTAGAAGTACAATCAACATAATACAGGATTTAGTAGCTTTTATGCTAAGGGTTCAGAGGGCTTAGAATATGATATTCCAGTGGTTAAAGGAGGTAGGATTAAAACCAAGAATCACTTACTCAGCAAAACTGAGTATAATACTTCAGGGGAAAAATGGAATTTCAATGAAACAGAGGATGTCCAAGCATTCTTGTTGAAAAGACCACAGCTGAATAGAGAATTTGACTTTCAGATATAAGAATCAAGAGAAGCATGAAAAGTCAAACAAGAAAGAGAAGCCATAAGGGTCTCATTAAAGTGGAACTGTTTATATTCCTACCTGGAAAGATATTTGTAACTCATGAGACCTTTCGCAGTACTGGGGTAGTTAAGGGTATATGTATATGTGTGTGTGTGTGTGTGTGTGTGTATGTGTGTGTATGAATGTGTGTATATGTATGTGTGTATGTATATATGTATACATATGAATGTGTGTATGTATATATATATAAATGTGTATGTATGTATATGTATGTATGTATATGTGTATGCATAGACAGAGGGCATGGGGTGAACTGAATATGAAGGGAGAATACCTACAAAATAACTATTGAGAGGAATGTATTGGGAGAGAGAGAAAGGGAGAGGCAGAATGTAGCAAATCATCTCACATAAAAGAGTGAAGAAAGAGCTTTTACAATGGAGGGAAAGAGTGGAGAGGTCAAAGGGAATAAGTGAGCCTTACTCTCATTGGGTTTGGCTTAAGGAGGGAATAACACACATTAAATTGGGTATGGAAATCTATCTTACCCTGCAGGAAAGCAGTGGGGAAGGGGATAGAAGAAGGAGGATAATAGAAAAGAAGGCAGATTGGGGGAAGGGGTAATCAGAAGCAAACACTATTGTGGGAGGACAGGTCAAAGGAGAGAATGGAATAAATGGAGAGCAGGACAGGATACTGGGAAATATGGTTAGTCTTTCACAACATGACTGTTATGGAAGTGTTTTGCATAGCTACACATGAATGACCTACATCGAATTGCTTGCTTTTTCAATGAGGGTGGATGGGAAGGGAGAGAATGTGGAACTCAAAGCTTTAAAAATGTATGTTAAAATTGCTTTTGCATGCAACTGGAAAATCAGATGTACAGGCAATGGGGTAGAGAAATTTATCTTGCCCTACAGGAAAATAGAGAGGAGGGGAATGGGAGGGAGAGGGGTGATGGAAGGGAGGATAGATTGTCCTGGGGTGGAGGGTGGGGAGAGATGGTGAGAAAATTTGGAATTCAAAATCTTGTGGAAGTGAATGTCATAAACTGCAAATAAATAAGATATATATATATATATATATATGAATTATGTTTTCAAAAAGTGCTTGTAGATTGATTAGTTTGATTTCCTCCCCTATTTATTCCAACCTCCCCCCGACACACACACAGCCTACAAACATATTCAAGTTTCTCATACACTAAAAATTTTTCCCTTGGACCCTAGAAAGAAGAGTTTACACTTGTTACTTCCTTACCTCCTGTTCCTTACTCACCCCTTCAATTAGGCTTCTGTCCCACTACTCTACTGAAACTATCTTCTCCAAGGTCACTAACAACTTCATAATTGAAAATCCAATAGCCTTTTCTCTATTCTCATTCCTCATTGACCTTTTGATAATTTTTGATGCTGTTGGCCAGTCCCATCTTTTTAATATTCTCGTTTAAAAAAAGGAGAAATTTCCTACTGCTGTTAACCTTTTATTGTTGTCCATTTGTTTGTCATGTCCAACTCTCTGTGATCCCCTCTGGGGTTTTCTTGGCAAGGATATCAGAGCGGTTTGTCATTTCTTTCTCCAGCTCATTTTACAGAAGAGGAAACTGAGGCAAGCGAGGTTAAGTGAATTGACCAGGGTCACACAGTTTTAACGTGTCTGACACCAGTTGGGAACCCAGATCTTCCTGACTCCACGACTGGCGTTTTATCAACTGTGTCACCTACACTTCCAAAAACTGTTCCTTTCTGACTTTCCCTGCTGCTGACTGTTATTTAAATTTGCTTTCGTTGATTTATCTGTTTATCTATTTTTCCGTTACACTCCTACTCTGTAAGTATGGCTGTACTTAGACCATCACCCTCACTACCAGCTCTGTTTTCCGTTCCCATCTCTTTCTGTATTCTCTCCCTTGGTGGCTTGTAGATTTATTAGTTTGACTCACTGGAAAAACAACTGACCTAGAAAATAGATCTAGCTAAAATAATCATTTCTAGTCAGATAACCCCCAAATCTATGTAACAACAGCAGCAACCACCATAGCATTTTGCACAGCACTTTAAGATTTGCAAAGTGCTTTATAAACATTATCTCATTTTCATCCTCATAAAAACCCTAGAAACCCTATTGTCATCCCCATTTTACAAATGAGAAAACTGAGGCAGGTAGAGGGCAAATGACTTGCTGGTGTCTGAGGTGGGATTTGAACTGAAATTTTTCCTGACTTCAAGTCCCAGTTCCTACCCTGTATTTCCAACTACCTACTAGGTATCTTTCCTTAGATATTCTATAGTTATTTCCCCTTCACTGTATTTAATGCCATCTTCTGCCTCATCCCTGCCTGCCCTCCCAGATTATTTCTGCTGCAGCCATAACCAACAAACCAATCATTCAACCTATTTGGAGGCAGCCGGTATCTCAGTGGATCAAGCAATGGGCTTGGAGTCAGAAAGAGTTAAGTTCAGATCCAGCCTCATGTACTTACTAGCTGTGTGACCCTGGGCAAGTCACTTTACCTCTGCTTGCCTTGGTTTGCTGAGCTGTAAAATAGGGGTAATAATTGTACCTACTTCCCAGTGTTATTGTGAGCATCCGATGAGATAATGTTTATGACAAGCACTTAGCCCATAGAAAGCACCACATAATGTTACTTACTAATATTGTTAAAATCCAAAAGGTAAGTCTAAAGAAGATAACCATAACAAGTCCAAGTAGAGCTTCAGAGCTAACCTCCACTGCTAATACCTTCCCTTGAGAAGACATCTAATTTTTCTTGCTTATGTCGTTTTCACATGGTTGCTTCTATGTTGTATCTCACATTAGAATGTGAATTCTTTGAGACCAGGGATTATTTTTATCTTTTTTATATCCCCAGTACTGTTCCTGGCATACAGTAAGTCCTTAATAAATGCTTATTGACTAACTGAATATATGCCTGAAGCACTGAGGGGTTAAGAGCTTGCTTAGGTTCATACTGGCAGCATGTGTTAGAAATGGACTCGCACCTCGATCCTGGTTCCAAGGTTGAACTATATATCTACTATATCTACAGCTATTATGCACTTAACAGACTTTTAAAAATTGAGTTAAGCTCTTTAACCAGATAGAAATGTGGGATATTATTCTACTACTATTTTCCTACCAGTGGAACTCCTCCCAAAACAAAAAGTAATAAGGCAAATATTTCTAATTTGAAAAGGTAAGTACTTCAATATAAATTTAAATTCAAGGGTTTCTGAGGCAGAACCTACTTACAAATGGGTGAAAGCAGGGTCCTTAGCCCTGTCCCACCCCAGAATTGGAAATGTTAACGTCTGATGGCTTCCTGTTGGCCATAATGGATCTCATAAATGCCTACTTTGCCAGAACTCTCTGAGCTCCAGCAAGCCATACACTATAAACTCATGGCCTCCTAGCCAAGTCTATATCCTAGATCAGACCTGCACAACTTGGTGATAGGTAGATTGTGCCAATATTAAAGTAGGCTAAATTTCTTTGGCCACAGATAGCTTTTTATTAGCTCACTTTCCAAGTAAAGGCATAATTAATGATTAAACTATTTTGCGAATCAACCATATTTTTTAAAAGGGAGATTTTAATTGTTATCAATGAATTACACTTATTACTAAAGATTTTTATTTATCATGAAATCACCCCTTTCACACTAGAGACAGATTGATGATGGTTGGCTGCCACAGGTCAGGAGATGAACAGGAGAGAGTGCTCATTGGCAACTCACCTGCCAAGTTACATGGCAGGTACAATAGGAACTAATGGAAGGCAGGTTAAGCTGGGCACGGCAAAGCACTCATTATATCTTTCTTTTCTTTTATATCCTCTATGTTTTTCACCAGCAACCCAAAATCCTTTGACGGGCTGGCTAACTGTGCTCTGTTGTATAGTGCTGTCCCAGATAGATAGGGCCAACACCTATTTGTTTTCTTTCCTTTGGTACTGGGCCTGGGGAAATCTCAAAAGAGTAGTTGGTGTCTTCCTTGTCCTGGGCACCTGAGCAAACAGCATATCAGTGACCAGAGTGGTTGTGGTAGAAACAGCAGCAGAGTCAGACTGACTGAAAGGAAAGGGTCATCAACAAACAGACACGCAGACAGATTATGGGGAGGAAAGACCCTACTTCGTGTGGATACGGCTGTGCCCTATTGCTAATGTTCTGGAACAGTCCTGAAGACAATCGTCTCTGATTGTTATCATTCTGTGATTATTTTTGCTTGGCACATCCTTTCCTGGATGACTCCAAAACCGTCTGTTCCTGAGATGTTCCGTGTCTCCATTCTGGATGCCTTTCTTTACTTCCCACTCCCCCATTTAGGGAGAGACATTTCAAATAGGGCCAACATTAGAATGGTTCCCCAGGAATCTGAGGTGGAGGTGGAATTGAAACCTTGGAATACCACTTCCTCTTCTGAGGATATAGGCAACACCAGAGCTGTGAACCTGGAGCAGAGATCTCAAAGGCAGATAAAGGGTGGGACTGGCAAAGGTCACCAGCCCATTTGGCCTCAGACTAGAGGTGTATGGCTAACCACTCTGCTAGAAAAGTGTCTGCAATCCTCATCCTGGGTAGTTTTATTAACACAGACCTGATCATAGAGGATTCTGTAAGCCTCAGAGATAGGTTTCATCCACATCCTTAGGAAAGCTCATAGCTAGGTAACAATCATAAGTACATGATTTAATTGGTTAATCTGGTAATTTTAGTGGGGGAGGGTGGAGGAAATGAATGCCAAGGGTCAATATTTGGTCCTCCTTGAGTGGCTCTCAAGCCTCCCACTATTCTCATCTATTATCAATAATGCTCCTGGCAGTATTCTCCCAACACTCTGGGTTCCCAGAAAGGTAAAGAGAGGAGTGTTCTATCATTTTTGGTATCAGGGAGTAGTTACAATTCTTCTTCATCCTTTGAAGTCTCCCCAAAAGCCAGGAAATGAAAACAGAACCTGTCCTTCTGAGGATTAACGTAGGATACCTGGACACCACATATTATCCCAGGAAAGGTCTGCTTGCAAAACAATTGAATGATTCTCCAGAACTGCCGCTTTTGACATCACCATGCAGATCTACTGGCCCCAGGCAACGGGGCTTCTGTTCATTTTGACCAAGGAGCAGGATGCACAATGGCAAGTCATGTCAGTTAGCATTGCGTCTGCTTAGACAGGATGCCTCTGAGTAATGTAATTTATATTTCATGCACAATTGAAGCAGCTAATGGTATAATTCTCCAAGGGGGAAACAAGTTGTTACAGTGTTAATTACATTGCAGCCGCATTCCCTCTCAGAATTGTCCCCCACCTCCCCTCCCCCCAAAGTTTGGAGGTTACCCGGTAACATAATGCAGCATGCCTCCCATGCAATGGTACCAGTGGATTCTCTAAACAGTGCATGACTTGAAGGAGGTGTGTGGCAGGGAGTAGGGGAAGAGAAAGAGGCAGTGTTGGGTTCCTCCCCTGTAAGAATAGCAATTTGATCAATAATTTGTTTAAACCACTATCGGTTTTGAACTCATATCCCAGGATGTTCTATCTCCTTCCCAGTATGGAATGCCTTTTTCTGTCATTACCAGAGAACTGCGGAAAGAGGGAGATAAAGAAGTAGAATTTGGAAAAGCAGTCAAAATACACAAAAAAAGAAGTAAACAAAAGCTTCAATTCAGTGAACAACAAGAAGCCTTTAATTTGGTAGAATTTTATCTACCGGGCACAGGCAAGTGATCTCCATTTTTCAAAAAGGGTAAAAAAAAGAGTAGATTCTAGAAATGACATCACCTAATTTAATGGCTCTCTGACTGTAAGTATCAAATGAAGCCAAACAGAAGAAATGTATGCTTTCTAAAAGGGTTCATCACTGCCATGGAAGAGATCCAACCTATTGAGAGGTCCTCCAGAGGACATTGTGCTGATTGAATTAAGTTCTAGAATATTGTAGAACCTCTGAAATGAGATACAAAATCTTTCAAAAAAGTTTATCCTGGCTATCCATAGGAAACAATAAATGAAGAAAATCTAACTTATAAGACTCATCTATCAGTCTGTATCTTTATCTACATCTATATCTATTTCCATCTGCATCTATATCATCATCTATACTATATCATTTTCCTCTATATATCTACATCATCTATTGACATCGATAGCTTTTCCATCTATATCTATATCATCTATATCTTTATCTACATCTATACCTATGTGGTTAGCAACTATACCTGCAATTTCATCTGTCTAGGGAATTCCGAGATAATGAAATTCTTTCTACCTATGCAGATTGGTATCTTCTCAGCAACTTAAAATCTTAATATTGTTTAGACACTGAGAGATTGTCTTGTCCAGGTTCATGTAGCCAGTAGTAGATTGTCAGAGAAAGGACCTGAATCCCAAGCCTTTCTGGGTCTGAGGCTGAATCTCTATCTACTAAATCACAATTCCTCTTTTAATATATATATATATATATATATATATATATATATATATGTATGTATATATATATATACATATACACTCACACACATATGTACACACACACATACTCCTATACATAGATGTGTGTATATATACATATATTTCACTTATCTCTGTGTGAAATCACATGCCCAGTTCTCATATATGTACATGTATATACACACATGTGTGTACATATACACACAAGCAATGTATGTATCATACCTATAGTTGCTCATCCTTCAGTTTTGAAGAGGATCAATGACATCATGGGGCAATGCCATGCTTTGCCCATGACTTGGATTTAAGTGAGGCAGATTTGCATAAAATCATCAAGGTCACCTTCTCTTCCAAAGCAGTAGAAGTCCAGTGGTAGGGCAAAAGTCAAGATGACTGGCTGTGGCCTGGGATGCAGGGGATGACCTTGTCATCTTTGATATCTCAGTGCTAAGCACTCCACAGTGCCTGCTTCAGCTGTCTTCATTGCCTTTGGAACAAACTGCTCTCATCCCTACATGCTGCCCCAGAGGAAATCTACACATGCTTGGAGTAAACATCCCCCTAACTCCCAGGACAGGTTTGAGACCTAATGTATGCATGTAAGTAAGAAATAGGGACTAGAGCGGGGATTCCCCTTGTATAGGAAATTCAACTAAAGAGTTGAGAAAATTCCCACTATCAAAGCGAGTCAGGCCCTTCTCTATAGCTAATATTCTCAGGGAGTTGTCCAGGGCACTAAAAGGTTAAATGACTTGCTGTAAGGTCACACAAAGTAGAATCTTTTGCTGTTTTTGTTTTACTAACAGTGCCTCTGATTGAATAATGTGACTAAAGGAGATCTTCCCCACACATTGATGGACTTGCCTGTTGAGGGAAGCTTGATTTGGGGAACTGTTTTGTAGGAGAGTCCCAAGTACCTTTGTTCATTTTCCTACTGAGGCACTGGGTCAGAGGGTCATGCCCTATGGCTCTGAAATGTATATAAATACTCTGATGGTGAGGTTTTACTTTGGGGCTTCATTTTTGAAAGAAAGTTCTTGTGTCAGATAAGAGACTCTGGGAAGACTCTAAGCAGCCCTCCAGCTTTGAAAAGCCAGATGTTGGTGCTTCCCTCTCTGGTAAAGATGTATGTGCATTAATGGTCAGGCAGCTTGGAAGTACTGTCTGTTGATTTTTGAGTTCTCTGAAATTTTGATTTTGATTTTCTCTAATACCTGAGCTTGATTAAAGTGATTATTAACCCCTCAAAAGCTGCCTTTCCTTTTAGAGAAGCAGATCAAAGAACCTATGATAGCAGGCTCCACTGTGTATATTGGGTGCTTACCAATACACTCGTTCAGGGCTTCACAGACCCAGTATGTATCAGAGAGGGGACTTAAATCTACACCTTCCATGCTCAAAGACTGATGTCTTTCCATCTCTTCTCATAATTACGGTTATATATGTGTATACATACATACATACATATGTATTTAATACTACATATCACTTTAAGGTATGAAAGCTTAAAACTACATTAAGATTGGGAGGATGAGCCACTGGAGGTCCAGTTCTCAGATTCCCTAGTGCATATTCAAGCCTGCTCCCCATTGCAGTTATCCCTTCTGCATCATGACTTTCCCCATCAACTTTTGAATATATCACAAATCAACATGAGAAATTCAAAAGGAACTTTTGGGGAGTTTTGAGGAAGCCACTGATGACATATGAAGTTTGGCAGATGACACAGAAAAACTTTAGAAACCCAAAAATATGTAAAATATAGGTATTTCATTGTATGATATCAACTCACATTTTACAATAAGGTACTGTAAACACATCATTAAAAAAAAAGAAAAAATTCAGATGTTTTCTCTGGTACAAAAGGAGGGTCAAAACATTTTACTGGGATTTTCCATATAGCTGAGGGTGGGAGGTGGGAGGGAGGGGCATGCCCCTAACCCCAGGTGATATGGAAGTGATAAATGCATATCCAGTCTGCCTTACATGTATAATATTAAAAGATATATGGTACATGTGATTGATATATATATACATATATACACATATTTATATTATAGATATGTATTATATATGTGTATGTATATATATATATGTATGTATGTATGTATAATGAAAAATATGGTGCACACTGCAAGAAGATAACAAGATGGGCCCAGAGTTGAGAAATAGAGTGGGCAGGTTTGCCTTCCAGAAATTAAAAGTTGTTTTAATGATTCCAAGCTCCTTCATGAAATTAAGGCCAACTCTTTTTGACACCAATATTCTTATTACGTTGATATACATCTTTAAGCCATGGAACCTTAGGGTCCCCAAAGAACTGAAGATGAAGATTGCCCATGAACAATGAGGAGGTGCATGGGCATGGTGCTACAAAAAAGTAATTACACAGGAGAGTCAATGTAGAGGTCTTTGAAACATATGAAGGAAAAAAAAGAGCGGCCTGTCATTTAGCAAGATTGAAGAGAAATTAAGGGGCAGCCTGAATGTGTTATCGGTGACCTATCGATGTCATGAGAAGGTCAAGAAGGTCCATATGTTGTGTGGACTCCCCGTGTTGAAAGTATAGGAGGACATCATTGAGAGTTACACAGGACAGGCAGCTCAAGGCAGGATGTAATCTGCCTCTCGGTAAAGAATGCTGTCTAGATCCATTGATGTATTGAAATATGAGTCATGACTCTGTTTTAGGTCCTTTTATAATAACATTATAATAATTCTGTTCAGAATTACAGAAATAAAGATCAAGAAAAGCTGATGGGATTGTTAAAAATTGTTTTAAAAATTAATTCACGAGCCTAAAGGATTGTTGTCTAGGTCAGGGGTGGGGAACTCGAGGCCTGAAGTCCACATGTGGCCCTCTAGGTCCTCAAGTGCAGCCCTTTGACTGAATCCAAACTTCACAGAACAAATCCCCTCAATGAAAGCATTTGTTCTGTAAAATTTCGATTCAGTCAACAGGACACACCCAAGGACCTAGAAGGCCACATGCGGCCTTGAGATCGCAGGCTTTTCACCTCTGGTGTAGGTAGTCACATTCAGGGAGATTATTTCTGAAGGTGAAGTTTTGGCAAGAGATACATTTCATTGCTTTTAACATAAGAGAATTAAGATCACTACCACATGTTCTGGGCTATCGGCAGGAAGAGATTAGCCACCTTCACAGGAAGGGGGCAACACTGCCGGGAGTAAACAGTGAGGCTGAAATTGAGGAAGTAAGTGACTCAGCATCACTGACCTGGTGTAGAAAAAGGGAGAGTCGGGGGAGAGGAGGGGATTGAAGCCCACTTGTCTCACTTGCTGGGAGGGCCCCGGTTTTTGTACCTTTAGAGGCCACAGGAATCAATGCAGCTGCGTTTGCCTCAGACTGCCTTGAAGAAAAATCATTTCAAAGAATTAGAGGAAGAAGGCAAAAAATAGACTGTCCCCAAGGGCAGGCAAAGCTCCAGGGCAGCAGTTTTAGACTTGCTTTTCTGTGTGTGTAGGCTGTGGAGGGTGCATGTCTACAACATGCCTGAGACAGCTACAACCCTGGAGCCAGCAGCAGCAGCCTCGGAGTAAGACTGAAGGGGTGAATGTAAAAATAGAACAGGGAGGAGAGTGGCCTCATAGCCTGAAGGAGCCTTAATTGCTATTGTTATGAGAGAAAGGGCTGAAAGGGTAAGGAGCAGAGGCTGAGGCAGTCCTGGGTGGGATTACACATTTCAGCAAAGCTACTTAGCTAGAGGAAAAGGAATTAAAATGAAAATGATGTGTATTCACTGACTCCATGAGATCCATTCTGATGTGCCAATGACAGAGGGACTAAGAGAGATGGACAGGCTCACCAAAAGGAAGGGAAAAACACAAAAGGGGGAGGGAGATGTAACAGAGGGGAGGGAGAGAGAAAGAAAAAGAAACAGGAGCCAGGTGGAAATGATGGCCTCAGTCTCTTAAGAAAAAAAGGCAGGGGTCAACATGAACTGCAGGGAGAACGTCTCCCCATGGCTTGAGCCTAGCACTGCTTTGAAAAGTGGGCAGACAAATGTTCAAAGAAAACTAGTAAGGAAGGAAAGAGGGAGGGAGGAAGGGAGGGAAGGAAGGGGCATGAGAGGAAAGAGGGTAAAGTAACTTTGCCTGTGTTAATTGGGTTGAAAGATGAGAATTAATGGGCAAACCCGAACTTACTGGTTCTAATGCCTAGGCTCCCTGCCCTAAAAAAGATGGCTCCGGGCTATCTATAGCTATATAGAAAATGCTCCAAATCACCACTAATTAGAGAAATGCAAATTAAAGTAATTCTGAGATTCTACCTCACACCCATCAGATTGGCAAAAAAAAGGAAAAATGATAAATATTCTAGGGACTATGAGGAAAAAGGCACATTGATGCACAATTGACAGACTTATAAATTGATACCAGCATCCTTGAAAGCAATTAGGAATTATACACAAAAAACTACCAAACAGTGAGCGTCTTTTGACCCCACTATGCCAACTGATAGACCTTTACCTTCCTTTCTCCCCCTCCAAAAAATAAAAGATCAAGAAAATAGGAGAAGATCCAATACATACAAAAATACTTGTAGTGGCTCTTTTTTGGTGGTGGTAAAAAACTGGAAACTGAAGACATGTTGATCAATTATGGAATGACTGAGTAAGTTGGAGTATATGAATGTGATAGAATATTACTGTGCAATAAGAAATGAAGAAATAGATGATTCCAAGGAGACATGGAAAGACACGAACCAAGTAAGCAGAATCAGAAGAACGATATATATTCCAACATCGATATTATAAAAATGAACAATCTGGACGATTTTTATGAACCAGTGAAGAAAGAAATGACAAGTGGGAGAGGGATTCATACAAACAACAACAGCATTGTAAAGATAAATCTGAGAAAACTGTGAGAACCGTCATCAGTACAATGACCGACCGTGATTTCCAGAGAATGGACGATGATGCATACTATTCACCTCCTGACACAGACAGATGAGACAGATTAAAGGTTTGAGCGTAAAACTGCACCAAGACTTTTGGGGACACCCAAATACAATCATACGCAGTCAATGAGGAAATTTATTTTCCTTGACTATGCATGTTTGTTACAAGGAATTTGTTTTTCTTGTATTTTTTTTTTCAAAAGAGATGGTAAGTAGGAAAGGAGAAAAAAATAGGTTTTTTAAATTAATTTTTAAATATTGAGATGAAAGGGGTGTTACACATGTGGAATGTTGCCTTCACTTTCAGACGAGTCTCTATGATGCAGTTTAGGGGGGAAGGGACCCCACAATACTGAGGTTCAGGGCAGAGTTGTCTGGAAAGAATTCACCTACTCAAGCAGTCTTCCAGTCAAGTGGTGAAAAAGTTTGGTAATGATGCTCTTTTAGGGAACTCTTAAGCTAACAGGGGTGATGCTAAAACTTATATAGGAAAGATACAGTGAGTTGTATGGCAAGTATGCTTGGGGGTGAATTAGGAGTGGTCAACTCCTAAGGCAACATACAGTTTCTGTACCTTGGGCACAGGCATCATTCACTACTGCCATGGCTTAGGGTAAGGTGTAGGGTCTGTACATCTGTACATCTACATCTCTAACAAGATAGCCTTGGGAGTTGATGTCTATGGCTTGACCTCTGGATTGTACATGGTAACTGTGAGAATCAGTGCATGATAGTTCTGCTGGTATAAGATAGTCCTGTTCATAAAAGGGAAATTCTGCAGAGGTCAGTTTGTTCTTTTAACAGGGAGAGATAGTTTGCCTCACTGGGGCCCACTCATGAGTTATTGCCAGGCATAGGGTCTTTGAACTGCAGGGCTGGGGTCCAAGCATGAGCACCCCATCAACTATACTGTTTTATTTGATTGTTTCAATTTGTTACAAGAGACCTCTCATGGAGTGGGAATTTTAATTGTTTGTAATGTGAAACAGAAGTACATTTTAAAAAAAGAAAAAAATGTTTGCCAAGTGAGTTTGTATGTTATATGTTTAAATACGCTCTTCTTGCTTCTAATAGACTATTGTTGTTGCTCTGGGGACCCATGTATGATTCACACCTGAAGGATTTTCATCGTAGATGGCAAAGAGATCTTTTATTGGCTACTGAGTTAGAAGTGATGACTCAGTAACCCTTTTAAAGGGTTTCCAGTTGATGCTCTCTCATCTATGACTCTCCAAATGTTACGCTATATGAGGTGTAAGGAAGCACAGGATCTTCTGTCCACCAGGATCATAATGATCCTAACCCAAATGGCATCTGTTGCTAGGTGCAACAACTAGGTATGCCATGCACTTGCCTGTTTTGTATTTTTTTGCCTTGAGTAGGGGACCTTGGCACAATGCCTGACACATAGTAGGTGCTTAATAAATTCTGACTGACTGGCAAACTATTTATTAAAAGAGTTGCAGTATAGGAGGCTGAAATTAGTGGCAGCAGTCATCTATCAAAATAGTTGCAGTTGCATTTGCAGGAATGGACTGACCTCAAGAGTGTTTTGGAGTCAATTTTGGTGTGAGCATTGAAACCCTGGAAATTCTCAACATAAATCGGGGCTTGCTATATCATTTTGTTGATTGTCTAAATTTCAGAAAGTGATGGAGAAAATATTGATAATGTAGATTACACTTGAAAGTGTCTAAGTTTCTTTTTTTTTGAGAGCCAGTTGTTAGATATTTACAAGCACACCACTTGGTTGTGAAAGAAACACTGGTTTGTTTCAAGGGAACAGTATGCATGAGAGAGAGAGAGACAGACAGACAGACAGACAGACAAACAGACAGAGACTGAGAGACAGAGACAGAGAGAGACAGAGAGGAGAGAGAGAGGCTTCGAGAAGAAGACCAAACTTGGTTGTTTAATTGGAGTGCCCAGTGCAAGGTGAAATGTGAAATGTCTGATTCACAGCATGCCATTTCTCATTAAAATGAGACTCAAAATATTAGTCTCCCAACTGAGACTATCAGTTAAAAATTGTTTCTGAATGCTGTTCTAATCATTCTGTTAATGCACACTAATTCTCACATTTAGCATTTTTTTAAAAATGAATAGGAATAAATTACCTGTTGCACAACTGATTTATATTGTTTATTGAGTACCGTTTTTACTTATCTCTTTGGGGAGACCCAGACACAAGACATAACTTTGACTGTAAGTAGAATTGCTCCTGTGACATGAAGGTAGAGATTTCTCAGTGAGGCAATGAATGGAATGGAGTACCCAAACTCCCTGTCGTAGTCAAAATTAAAACCAGCATTTTTTCTTTTAGTTGATTCAGTATTGGACTGAAATAAGGCATTCACTGAACATTTAACAAAGGAAGAGCTTTCCTTTGCTCTAAAACAGCAAGAATGCGCAACAAGGTCTGGAGGCATTTAGCTACTCCAGATTCGCCCCATTTTGTTTGCATCTTGAAACACAATCTGGTCAATAAGTCATATGGTGACTCACATGATCTCAGGAACCTACAAAGTCTAGCATATCCTGAATACGTGTGGCTTAAGACCTTTTATGCCCCCAGAGCAGGAAACTCCATCAGGTAAGTCAGAGACTGCAGAGAAGCTACAGTAGATAAATGTTGGTCCTATCACACCCCTTAATTTGAGGTCAGGCTTCCTTGAAACTGAACTAGGCAAACAAACAGCCAGGTACAGGAACAGGAGTGTTGTAGGTCCCGATCTCGATATAGATTTAGCAGCAATGCCTCTATGTTAGATAATATTTGTGCTATCATTGCATAAGTATTTAGCAAAATTCTAGAGATGGCAGATACACCTTCATTTTGGAAAGGCACAGAAATAAGAGGAAGTCCCAATCTTGGTAGCAGTTGAAATAAAATCAAGGTATGAAGAGGGTGGAGGTGGGGGCAGGATTTTATTTTGTCTTTCGGTCCCTGGCATCTAGTGCAGAGCCTTGCATATAGCAAGTACTTAATAAATTCGTTGAACTGGATTGAATCAAATTGCATTTGACAAACCATGCAGTATTTTTGATGATCAAAGACTGCTTTTAAGAAAATCTTACACTATGGCACAACACAGATGCAAACCACAAACTCTAGATCCTAGAAAAATCAGTAGTGTGGGAGATGCAAAAGGCAATGGAAAGACATGCTGGATGCAACCTGTTGGCAATGATGACGTTTGTCAAAGAAATACTGTACGCATCAGGGACGTATGATTATAAATGGAGTAAAAGAGTGAAAACCAAGGACAATCATAGCTAGTATTTACATAGTACTTTAAGGTTTGCAAAGCACTTTACAAACATATTATCTTTTTGATCCTTACAATAACAGTGGGAGGTAATAATTATCACATCTTACAGTTAAGGAAACTGAGGCTGGCAGGGATTAAGTGACTTGTACAGGGCCACACAGGTAGTAAGTGTCTGAGGCAAGATTTGAATTCGGCTTTTCCTGACTAGGGTCTTCCAGTCTAGTACTCCCGCCATTGACCAGCCTGGCTTCCTAGGATGAAGGAGCGACAAGTACATGCTGGTAACCAGGATATAGAAAAGTTTCAGCTGAAGTGCCATGTTCTTCCAGAAGTCTTTTTTGACCCTCTTTTCACCCCTCCCACCTAAACTGTTAATTCTCTCAGATGTTTTGCAATTACTCGGTATTATTTATATAATTCATTGTAGATGGCAAAGAGATCTTTCATTGGCTACTGAGCTAGAAGAGATGGTGACTCAGTAGACCTTTTAAAGAGCTATATGTCCCACTGTCCTAGTGGTAGGAATGATAATTCATTTTTCTTTGTAGTCCAGAGTTTAGCACTGTGGCTTGCAAATAGTAAATTTAAAATAAATATTTATTACATGGAATTGAATTGAACTCTGTGAACACTTGACTCCAACATATTCATTAGAGTCTCTATTCTGACATCAGAGAAGACGTCTTAGAGATGGGATTTGCACCAAGGAAGGAAGTATCCAAACAAGGGCTATCATAGATCCATTAAAAATACTGACTTTGAAAGGAGTATGTTTGGTACAAGTGACATTTGTTTTCCAGAGAGTCTTCTTGGCTATTCAGTTATACTCAGTAATTACTACATTTGCTGCTTGGCTAATATTGGTCAAAGATTCTGTCAAAGCTCTGAGAGTAAAAGTTCAATTGCTATAAATTTAAACAAACAAGCAAACAAACGAAAATCCACATCAAACTTAGAGAGACAACAGGGACATGGCTGGATGAACCTTCAGAGAGGTCAGGACCAAAAGAGAAGCAGCCTCATGTAAACTTGGCTTGGTATTGCTGGGGTTGCTCTTACCAACAGAGCAAAATAATTTATTTTTTAAATGCTACTTGGCCTTCTTTGCTAGTAATTATTATTGCCTTAAAAATTTAGCCTGCTATAGCACTGGGTTGAGAGTTAGGACACCTGAATTCTGGTCCTGGTTCTAACACAAACTGGCTGTAGTCTTATAGTCTCTCCCCTTAGAGTCTCTCATAGTCTTATGATTTTCATCTGTAAGATAAAGGGAGGGAAAGGAAAGGACCCAGCTTAGCCGAAGCAGCAAGGCACCCCAAGGGGACCATGACAATGGGGAGGTGATGCCATGATGTACAAGTGAATTGGATTTAAGGGAGGGATGGTGCAAAATTACCAGCTCCATTTTATCCTTCAGAGCCATCTGGGTCCGGTGGCAAGATATAGATTAGGACGATTGGAGATGGCCCTGGATGCAGTGGGAGACCTTGACCTTTTTAAGCTAAGGTCCTTAACAGGTCTCAGTTTGACTGAGGCAACACCCATTCAGTGAACAAGGCTAGGTAAGAAATGAGACCACTTTTACCTAGTTAAAAAAAAAATCCGTCTGGGAGAAGACGACCCTCAGAGCTTCTGGCCAAAGCAGAAACAAATTATTTACATTCACTCTGAGCCAATGACCAAGTGGGGCTTGGTCTGGGACCTATTATTGGCCAATCAATGACAGCCAGAGTAATTTGGGAGAGACAGTTATGTATGCCAGTTAAACTAAGCTATCACAATGGTATTGGCTACCATCACCCGTAAAACCTTAATAAGGATAAAGCCCAGATTCCTGAACCACAAAACCTTGGGAATAGCAATGACCTCCCAAACCACCAGACTTGCTCTTAGACCCATAATCAAGAGGAGAGCTTATTGTGGAGATGGGGTCCAGTGGCCTCATCACCACCAGCAATAACTGCTTACCAACTGCTGACCAACAGGCAAATAAACACAAGAGCCCTGAAAATAGTATTACCTCCCCTCAACCCCACCAGATCACTAGTCCTGCTTTCAATGCATTCCCCATAGTCATCATCCCAGGAAGCAACTTTAGTGAAGAAGGGACCAGTCATCCCTACCAGTTGCCAACCAACCACCACTCATGGGACATGCAATCAGCCTGGATGGGGAAGCAGCATGCTTTGGAGGAGAGACAGGAGGCAGCATGTGCCAGACAAGCCAAACCACCACCACCACGTTGGCCAATATCTTTCTTCAGATCTAAATGGAGATATCTCAGTATCATAAATCCAAAAGCCTTGGGAATAGTGATGCATCCGTAGCACAGCCATGCTTCTCAGAAACACCCCTTGTTGAGAGGTAGACTTTATCCCTGCAGGAGCTACAGCTGCCTCTATTAAAGACTCAGAAAGAAAGCTCTTGCCACCAAAGTCTTTGCCACTGTGAAATGGTTCAGCATCAGAAATAGATATGATTTTATAAGTGAAAATGCTCTTAAAGAAGAGTCATTACCATCTTCTGTTTCCACATGCCCAGGGAATGGACCATGTTACCTTTCCATCTGATGTGCTGTCCAGACCTGCCACATATTTTATCTTTTCCATTAGAATGTGAGCTTGTTGAGAGCAGGAAGGATTTTACTTTTCCATTGTAGCCCTAGTGCATAGTATAGTTCTTTGCACACAGTGTTTAATAAATGTCATTCATTTATGATCTCTGAAGTTTGTTCCAACTCTAGCAAGATTTGTGTGCTACAGGTAGGATTTTGTCTCAGGGCATCAATATTTGGGGTCCATCTCCAGTTGTCTTAACTTATATCTTGCCATTGGACCCAGATGGCTCCAGAGGAGAAAGTGAGGCTGGTGAACTTGCAAGTCCTGCCTCACTTAAATCTAATTCACTGGCAAGTCATGACATCATCTTCCTGATGCCACAGTCCTCTCTGAGAAAGAAGGACAAACGACCCAGCAATAATTAATACTTAAAGGGCTGATAGCACTTGATCTCCACCAGCAAGTGGAAGCAAGTAATGGGTTGGGGTAAGCGGCATCTCCAGGGTGCACTTCTTTCCCCAGGGATCCCATGACCTTCACTAATTCTTACTGTTTTCCTCTTCTTCGTTGTCTTGTGTTTCATGTGTTAATAATGATGATGTGTTAATGATGATGACATGTTAATGACACCACCCAATTGCATGATAAGATAACTCCTGGTTTTTTGTTATTTCTTCCATCTCTGAACTGCCATCTGCAAGTAGGAGCAATAGCTACTAGGGCCCAAGTCATGTAGAGTAGCCTAGTTCTTCTGAAGTCTCTACCCCATGCAGGCTAGGCTGGTTTTTCCTATGGAAACCTTCCTTGGTCCAGGGAGCTAAGGTTCAGGTCATTGGCCTAGATTCCAAATGCCAAGTGCATGAGTAATCAGAGCTTCTCCCTCAATATTGACCAAACCTCACTGTACAGTGTTAGGAACTGGGTAGTTTGTGACAAGGGTGTTGCAAAGAATTAGTAAAGGTTTGAGGAACATTAAATTGCTTAGAATCATGATCTTGCTCCATCAATTCTTAATTATTCAGAGGTTGATGATTCAGTTTGTGACTCATTTAGTCCATTTACTCCTTCTCTTCCTACTATCTGCTACCTTCCCATGATCGTTCCACTGTCTATTTGCATTTCCATCAGAGGGTGGTTCAGGAAAATAAAAATGATTGCCAGTCTACTTGCTAACAGATCTGGCGGAAATAGTTTGAGGACATGGTAAGCATTGATGATGCTGAGGAAGTTCAATTTTTGAGACCTGAGCTGGTGCTAATAATCTATTGGAATGAGCTAGACTCATGGCTAAGGCCAGCCTTTCTTGTAGGTTAAAGTAAGGTTGCCCTAATATGAGGGACCCCACAAGATTTGTCCTGCCTCTCATATATGCACCCCCCTCAGTTTAATAGGCTCTTTCCCCTCCCTCTTGGTCCGAAATCTACCATTAGGGCTGTCCCCTTGGGTTAAATAACAAAGAACAGGAGTTATTTCCAAACAAGAGTTATTTTATCATACCTTGGGTGGTGTCAGTAGCATCATTTACATATTAACCTAGATCCTTACATCCTATTAGCTTGACCATCTGAAACTCTGAGAGAGATAAAGCCGAGATTAGAAATGGCAGAATATCAAGAAATCCTCAAGTCCTGCTATAGTGGATTGTTCAGACTGGGGATAAAGATTTAAAGTGATGGGAAGCAAGAAGAAATCACCAGGGGCAAGGGTTAGGCACATCCTCCCACTGGTGATCATCCTCTCCCATGTAGAAACTACTTCTGCTGCCAGTCAGATCACAAAAAAACACAACTGAAAACACCCAAATCCCA
This sequence comes from Bettongia penicillata ogilbyi, assembly GCA_023548195.1. Taxonomy (NCBI): domain Eukaryota; kingdom Metazoa; phylum Chordata; class Mammalia; order Diprotodontia; family Potoroidae; genus Bettongia; species Bettongia penicillata. The sequence continues at coordinate 3,653,719 of JAJHZJ010000252.1, read as the reverse complement.
GGCTTAGCTTGTCTAAGTCAAATTCCAATTTTGGGCTGCCATATACTTGAAGCTTTCTCTCTCCAGGTCTTGTCTGAGCCTAGCAATCTCTCCCTACTATTACTCAGCCTCTCCCCTCCAGAGGCAGGCCCACCCCACCATCCTGTCTTGAGGGCAGGATGATTTCTTATTTGGTCTTTGTTTCCTACAGTCAAGCCAGGGCTTTATGTAGAATTTGAGATAAGCCATGAAGTTATAGAGAAGGTAGGACTGGCCTGTCTCCTTGTCCTTTCTCCCTTCTCAGCTGTACCAGGAGAAGACTTCATCCTTCTCTCCAAGAGAAGCAAGCTCTGTGGAACCAGGTTTCTTGGTCCAGGGCCCACCAGAGATGCTCCAGGGGCTCAGAAAACAAGTGAGACATTCCCTTGACTGGTGATTATCTCTCCTGGGATATTGCTTCAAGAAAGACCCAATTACTTCCAGGCATGTTCTTCACAACTTTTTGGCTACAGGCAGATGTTGTTTTCTCCCTCCCTTCCCACTCGTTCTGGAAGCATGAACCTTGATGAAAATAGTTCTATAGCTTCTCTATGGAGTATATCCATCTACTTCTTTATGCCCTTCCTGGTAACTCTCCAAACTAAAATGCTCTCTCTCTAGACAACCTTCCCCTACATGTGTTGTTCCCCTCCATAAAATTTAAGTTTCTGGAAAGCAAGAAACTGTCCTTGTTTTCTTATTTGAATTCCTGGCTCTTAGAATATAGTTAAGCACTTGATAAAAATAATAATTTTTTTTGCTCATTTACTCATGTTTCTGCTGGTGCCATGCTGCCATGGTAAAGGAAAAGATGGTACTCCTCCCCCTCCCTCGTTCCCTGAGGTGAAATCTAGAGAGAAAGGGTTCCCTGACACATGGGAGAGTCAAATGAAGAGGGGAAACTGGAATCTGTATCACCTTTCTAATTAACATTGCAACCTAGCCCCTGGTGGCTCTCATGGGTCAGGGAAAGGACCAAGGGACCACCCAAGCTTCATTTCTTTTCAGTTTTGAACCAGATGTTTCATTGAAAATGGCCAGGGCCTAGACTTAGCATTCCATGGTGTGTTCTCTAACCAGATCAGACCGGGGGATCTGCTGTTTGCCATCCCTAGTGCACATGTATCTCAATCGTATTGTTGAGTTGTTTCAGATGCTTTGTGACTCCATTTGGCGTTTTCTTGGCAGAGATACCAGAGTGATTTGCCATTTCCTTCTGTAACTCCTTTTACAGATGAGGAAACTGGGGCCAGTCGGGTTAAATGGCTTTCCCAGTCACATAGCTAGTGAGTATCTGAGGTCAGATTTGAACTCAGGAAGATGAATCTTTCTAATTCCAAGCTGGGCACTCTATCCATGGCACCACCTAGCTATCCCTGTATTGCAATAACCTGGCATAATGTGTCTTGAATGGATAGAATAGCTGGCTTAAATGAGGAGCAAGAGATGCTTTTTACGAGAATATTTGCAGAGATGTGCTCTTCTAGAATGCCTCTAAAAACTTCTCTTGTTCCTGTTATTATTTAGAAATTAAAGTGGAGATATAGAGGGTGGAGTTTTACAAAGCAACTCATTTTGAAGTTACAAGATATTGGTCACCGAAATACCAGCCATTTTGCTCCTGTGGTCAGGTCAGAAATCCCTCCTTCCCTCTCCCTGACCCACCCCAGGACCATATGGAAGCATCCTTTGTGTTTGCCATAGGGGAGTCCTTGTTCTCTTCAGTCAAATGACTGAAATTCATTAATTTGGAAATTCATTAGTTTTTTCTTTCTCACTCACAGATGCAGGCTTATGATCAAAGCTGATCTTTACCATGTGCTTTCAAAAAAAAAGTCACATTTCATAGTTTCCAGAGGAGAAGTGGAGGTTATCTTTACAGAAGTGGAGAGAATGTATATCTTTGGGACCTCCTGTGATCAATATAAGGCAGGAAACCACAGCTTCTCACAAGACCACCAAAAGTCATGCCATGCTGCTCTCTGAACTCTGAAGTACTCAAAGGCTGGGAACTTGATTTTTTACCCACTAAATTTATTGTGTTTTAACTAAGATTTGGGGGCATTCACAGAGTTTCCTAAAGGCAAAGAAGACTTGAATTTCAGACAAGGAGGCAAGAACTAAGATTTCTCTCCTCTCTCTCTCTCTCTCTCACTCACTAACACACACACACACACACACACACACACACACACACACACACACACACACACTCCCTCTCAAAGAAAAATGAGCTGTTGCCCATATTCCTGTCTTGTGGGCAACTTCAATCCCTGGTGACTGACTTTTGCAATGTTTACCTTGTGGCTGATAATTCTGGACAAGTTTCTTTTCCCCAAACACCAGAAAAATCATAGAAATTCCAAGTAACACTCACTCAAACCCTCAAAACAGAGTTCCAACATATCAAATAAAGATTGTCCCTAACCCCTTAAGCTGGTTGTTAAAAAGTGTGGAGAAGGGAACAAGTCACTCATGAAGCATTTTTAATCGAGGAGAATAGTTTGACTGTTTTAATGTTACTTAACTAAAAGGCATGATCTTAACTTCCATGCCTTTCTCTGCTTTTTATTCTAATTCATCTTACCTATCCAATCCATTGTCAAAGTTTGTCATTATTACCTGTTTTTACTTTCACAGTCTATCTCACATATACTAGACTTTACCCTATGTCTACGTCTCTCTGTCTGTATCTCTCTGTGTGTCTTTCTATCTCTACGCAGTATGAACCCTCATGACTTTTAGCCTAAACTATTGCAGTAGCTTTCTAGCTGGCCTCCCTGGTTCAGATTTCTCCCCCAGATTCATAAAATACAAATCTGATAAATTCACCCCCAGCTTGATAAATTCCATTTAATTCCAGTTACCATCAGTAGCAAATACGATGTCCTCTGAACAGTCTTCAGCACCTGGTCCCTTTCCTGCCTTTCTAATCTTTTTTTCTGCTTTACTCCCTTTATCATATTCTATGATTTAATTATGCTTTCCTAAGTGTTCCTCACATACTTCAAGCCACCTCCTATCTCCAAGCTTTACTCTGACTGACCTCTGTGCCTGGAAGACTCTTCCTCACCTCTGCTGCTTTTTTTCCCCTTGGCTTCTTTCAAAATTCAGCTCAAATTCCACTTTTCTTTCTCTACTTCTCCACTCACTATTGTCTTCCCCGCCATCTACACTGCATGACCTAGTAATTAACATATTGTCCCCTTCATTAGAATGGCAATCATCTGTTTTTATTATACTAGGTAAAAGAAATGTTTTATTCCATAAAAATAAATAAATAAAATTGAGATTACTTTTAAAAATAATGTGAGCTTCTGGAGAGTGGGATCTGTTTTTTGCCTCTCTTTGCATCCCCAGCACTTAGCACAGGGCTTGACATATAGGAATTGTCTCATAAATACTTGTTGATTGGCAGTCACCCCTTAAATGGCGTAGAGCCCCAAGTTTCTATCCTAGACCTTCTTTTGTTCTCACTCAACACTCCTCTTGGTGATCTCAGCATCCCCTATGGGTTTGATTATCAGCTTCATGCTGATTCTGTGTATCCAGACCTAGCCTCTCTGCCTTGATCTAGTTCTACGTCACCAATTGTCTATTAGATGTTTTCAACTGGCTCTCCTATAAGTATCTCAAACTAGCATGTTCAAAATAGGAAACATTACCTTTTCTCTAAAAAAAAAAAACACAAAAATCTACTCCTCTTCTTATCCTTCTTGTGCAGGTTGAGAATACCGGTATCCTTGCACTTGCCCAGGTTCATAATCCTAGATTTGTCCCTTTCCCTTCATTCTCCCAAAATCTCTTCATCTGACCAGCTTTCAACTCTTCTCAATTCTACCTCCATGACATCTTTGCCATTAAGTCCCTTCTCTCCACTCTCACAGATGCCACACTAGGTCAGGTCCACACTGTCTTTCCACTTGATTATTTCAACAGTCTCTTAAACTGGTCTCTACATCTTAAGTTTCTGCATTTCCTCATCCATTGTCTTTCATATGCTTGCCGAAGTAATTCCTAAAGGAAAAGTATCTCTTGCCCGCAAAACTCCATGTCTCATTATCGCATCTTGGATATAATATAATCTCCCTCTAGAAATGGAAACCTTTCCCAATCTAGCTCTAGTCAACCTTTCCAGATAGTGATTCATTATGGAGTCAGAAAGAATTAAATTCAAATCCAGTCTCACACACTTACTAGTTATGCGACTCTGGGTAAGACATTTAACCTCTGTTTGCCTCAGTTTCTTCAACTATAAAACGGGGAGGATAATAATAGCATCTACCTTGAGGGGTTATTATGAGATAAAGAGATTTTATTTATGTTAATAAATGATAAATAAGATAATATTTATAAAGCATTTAACACTGTACCTGCACACATAGTGTGTCTGTCCTTTGTTGCTGAAGAAAATCATGCCATCAGAGAAATAATGACAGGACTTGCTCTTGACTTTATTTTGAGGGAGGGAGGGCTGTGCGGTTACCAGCATCACTTCTTCTCCAGTGACCAGATATTCATCAGGATGACTGGAGATGACCCAGGATGAAGCAAATAGGGCTAAGTGATTTGCCTAAGGTCACACTGCTAGTGAGTGTCAGGTGACTGAGGTGACATTTGAACTCAGGTCCTCCTGACTCCTGCACTGGTACTCTATCCATTGCACCACAAAGCTGCCCTCATATAGTAGGCATTTAATAAATGCTTGTTCACTTTCTTATTAGGCATCATTACCTGCCCCACCCACACATCCATTCTAACTAAAACAGGTTCACTGGTATGAGAATAATTTGCTGCTCATCACATTCAGTACTCCATCTGCTGTCTCCATGACTTTGTATAGGCTATCTATGTCTGTAACACTCTTTCTTCCTTTCTCAGAACCCATCATTTCCTTTAAAACTCAGTTTTCTCAAGTGTCCCCTCCTTTCTGAGGCATCAACTGCCTTTCCATGTCAAATTACTTGTTACTTATATGTGTGCATGTAATTTCTAGGATAAAATAAGCTCCCTAAAGGCAGTCATAGTATCTGCAGCATCTACCATCAGTAGATGCTTAGCATATGCTTGTTTATATTTTTAAAAATTAAAATTAAGGGACAGAAATCAGATCAACAGAAGTCACAGGATGCCAATAGGAATGATTGTTCTAACCCAAATGTCAAAACTAAGGCAAATAGATGATTTAAAAATTAGCAAAGAAGAAAAAATACCACAAATCAAAGACTACTAATTCAAATGGCACAGGGTATTTTAACCCTTCTCAAAGAATGGCAGAAAAAGTTAGACTAAGACATTGAAGATGGAGGGTATTCAATCACATTTTAAAACCAACTACCCAGCAAAACTGAACTTATATTTCTAAGATAAAAGTTGGTCATTTTAAAAACCCATAAAATGTTCTGGAATCTTAAATAGCTTTTGATATATAAAATCACCAAGGAAATTGACCTTAATTAAGGTACAAAAACCAAAGGCAATTTTATATAATGGGGGAAATGGCAAAGGGGGTCCAATCCTTGGAACACATACAGTATGTACTGCTTAATATCAACCCACAGGGGTGACCTGCTTCCAGAAATGTATGATGAAATGTCTGCCCTTTGCTTTTCCACCTCAGAGCCCAAAATTAAATTCTCTGTTTCCTGTATACTTATTAAATTCTCTGTTTCCTGTATACTTATTAAATTGTAATAAAATACCTTTTAATTGGTTGATCACCTAGGAGTGAGTCTGTACACAAAAAGCACCAAAAGATGAAATCTCTCTACTTTCCTGAGTGTTGAGTGAGTCAGGTCAGTTAGTCAGTGAACAAGTATTTGTGAAGTGCTTCCTATGTGCCAGGCATTGTGTTAAAGCCCAAAGAAAGGAAAAAAAAAAAGAGGTCCTGCCCTTAAGGAGCTGACAGTTTAATGGGGGAAACAACCAACCAACAAATGTATACAAACAAGATATAGATGGATAAACTGGGGGCAAATCTCAGAGGGAAGACACTACCATTAAGCGGGTCTAGGAAAGGCTCCTTGCAGAAGGTGGGATTTTAGATGAGACTTGAAGGAACAAAATTCATCTGGAGGAACAAAAGGTAAGAACAAAAGGCAATCAATGAGGAAAAAAAGCAAAGGAAGGTAGCCCAGCAGTACAGATCACAGGCCATACTACAAAACTGTAATTATCAAGAGTTTGGTACAAGGTAAGAAATGGAGTGGTTGATCAGTGGGATAGATTAGGTGCTCAAGGTACAGAAGTAAATAATCATAGTGACCTAGTGCTTGAGAAACCCAAAGATCACAGCGAATGGGGCCAGAACTCATTATCTGACAGAAACTGTGGAGGAAACTAGAAAGTGGCCTGTCAGAGACTAGGCACAGAACAACATCTCACATCATATACCAAGATAAACTCAAAATGGGTACGTGATTTATATGTAAAGGGTGCTTATGATAAAGCAAATTAGGAGAGCATGGAAAAAATGTCAGATCCATGGTTACAGGAAGAAGTTTAGGACCAAATAGGAGATATAGAGGATCATGAAAGATAAAATGGATAATTTTGATTACAAAAAATTAAAACTCTTTGCATAACAAAACCAATGCAGCCAAACTTAGAAGGAAAGGAGGAAATAGGGAAAATTTTAATAGCAAGTTTCTCTGTTAAAAGTCTCATTTTTCAAATATATAGGAAACTGAGCTAAATTTGTGTTTAAAAAAAGATCCATTCCTCAATTGGTTAATGGTTAAAGGATATGAATAGGTAGTTTTCAGAAGAAGAAATGAGAGATATCTACAGACAAATGAAAAAAATGTTCTAAATCAAAACAATGAGAGAAGTGCATGTCAAAACAACTCTAAAACAATTTTACACCCATCAGATTAACTAACATGACGGAAAAAGGAAATCACAAATGGTGGAGAGAATGTGGAAAAATTGGGACACTAATATACTCTTGGTGAAATTATAAACTCCAACCATTCTGGAGAACAATTAGGAATTATGCCCAAAGGGCTTATAAAATCTTTGGCCCAGCAATACCTCCAGGGAAAGAAAAAGGAAAAGAATTCATATTATAAAAATATTTATAACAACTTTTTTGTGGTGGCAAAAATTGGAAACTGAGGAGAGAACCATCAACTGGGGAATGGTTAAACAAGTTATGGTATATTATTGTTACGGAATATTATTTTAAGAAATGACAAAGGGGATAGTTTCAGAAAAACCTATATAAAGATATATAAACTGACACAAACTAAAGTGAGCACCACTAAGAGAACATTGCACACAAAAAGCAATGTTATAATGATTATTAATTGTAAAAGACTTAGCTATTTTGATTGGTACAAGGATCTATGACAATTATAGAAGTGATCATGATGAAAAACCGGTATGCACCTCCAGAGAGACAACTAATGAACTTCCTGAATGCAGAGTGAAGTATATTGTTTTTTCACTTTACTTTTCTTGCCCTCCCTCCTCCATAGCATGACTATTGTGGATATATGTTTTGCATGACTTCTTGCATGTAATGACTATCATATTTTCACTTTCTCTATGCAACTCTCTATGATAGTGGGAGAAGGATTGGATGGAGGGAGAGAATTTGGAACTGAAAATAAAAAGTTAAAAAATTAAGCAAAACAAAAATATTTTAGGATAATAATCAATGGTTAGATAATATTGAAGAGATGGTCAATTCATATTGAGGGAAATATGCTGGATAAAGAATTTCTGACATATACTACTAGAAAACATCTCTTAATCTTTCAGGGTTACCTTTAGGGCTCCAAAGGGAGCAGTAGCTGTCTTCTAGGCATTTAACCTACTAGAGAGACTGTGTTTTAGGAGAGTGAGCTCAAAGCCCCTTTGCGTTACATGTACAATTATGAATAACTAGTTTCTCAGCAAGAATTTCATGGAAAGGGAATAAAAAGACAATTTTGATTAACATCTATTCCAAGGAAATCACCATAAGACAATTAAAAAATCATTGGTAGTCAAGTGACTGACTTAGTAAGGTGGCACAGTGGTTAGAGTGCCAGCCCTAGAGTCAGGAGAATCTGAGTTCAAATCTAGACTCAGATACTTACTGTGTGACCCTGGGCAAGTCACTTAACCTTGTTTACCTCAGTAATAAAATGAGCCAAGAAGGAAATAGCAAACCACGGTAGTATCTTTGCCAAGAATAATCCCAAATGGGGTCACGAAGAGGCAGACTTGACTAACTGACTAAACAGCACCAACAGATGGCAATACTACCCAAATTAATCTTTAGAATTAACACAACTCTCAAAATATTAATTGAAAACCAAACATAATTAGACAAAAATGGTAAAATTTATATTGATAAATGAATAGTTATGAATTTAAAGGGAAATTATGAAGAAGAAAAAAGGAGAGGACTTTCATGCCAAATCTCAAATTATATTAAAAAGTAGTAGTCAAAACTATTTGGTGCAGGGTAAAAAATAAATGAAAAATTAAACAGAACAGAATAGAGACTCTGAATTTGAACTCAAAGTACACACCAACATTCAATCAATCTAAGATCACAGAACACCAAGGAAGTAATTCATCATTTAGTGAAAACTACTAGGATAATAGGTATGGCAAAAAATAAGATTCAATCCACATTTTGCAGCATATACTACAATAAATTCCATAAGATTCCATGATTTAAATATTTTAAATAACATAAAATTAGAGGTTAATGAAAAGTTATATTTTAACATAAGTATATAATATGTGATATACCATAATATAAAATGCTATTTTGTTAAACAACCAACATATTCTTAGCTAAGCAACAAATAGAATTTTTAAAAGTACATGAATATGAATATAAAAAAGTAATCACTCTTGAGTACCAACAAATATATTGAGAATAAAAAGGAAAAAATGAGTTAGGAAAAATATTTAGAATAAACTTTTCAAATATATCTAAAATCCATAAGAATCTATGAGATTCTATATGAAATTAACATGAATTTGTAAGTGTAAGATCTGTTTCCTAGAAGATATGAAATAAATGACACAAACTGGTAGTTTTTGGAAGTAAAAACCCCACAAAATTATCTAAAGAGTTTTCAAACTTTTTAAAAGCCAGTGAACTGAAACTTAAAATGCATCTAAAATGCTATTATAATACTCATTAAATGGGCAAAGAGAGTTAACAATTATAAAATGCAATGCTGGTATGACTGTGGAAAAATAGGTATTCAATTTCACTAGTGGTAAAGCTGTGAACTAGAACAAACGTTTTTGGAAGACAATATGGAAGCATACAATAAAAGCTAGAAAATCATTGATTAAGGATGTTATAGGGGAGAGGAGACTATGCATACAAACAGAGCAGCACTATTCATAATAGCCCAAAATTGGTAATGATACTAGATGGCAGTTAGGTAACACTCTAATATTTATAGAGTGCTTTACATGTGCTAGATACCCACTGGATTATAACAGCAGTTATAAATTTAGTTACAGAACTCTACTTTTAGTTGTCCTGTTAATGTGTGCTGCAAGTATTTTATGTTTAGTGTTTCTTTTATGTATAGGAATAAAATACCTGTCCCATGGCTGACTTATATTATAAATTGAGTCCCATTCTACTTCCCTTTTGGAGAAAATCTAGACATGAGCCATAACCTAAACTATCAATAAATTTGCCCAGTGTAGCCCAGTGGGGATTTAATGAGCTGAGGAGTATGAGAAAAGGGAACCTAGCCCTTAATCTTCTTAGAGACTGGCCTCCTCTAAGACTCAGGAAGGAAGCCCCAAATCTCCAATATGGTGGAAAGGAACCAGAGAAGGTAGGTCTGAGCATGTTCTATTGTGTGGCACTTGTTCTCTATACATAAAGAAATAGAGGAATAAAATTAAAAAAGAAAAACAAATGCCTATAAATAAAATTGTAAATTTTATTTTTCATAATTTGATTTTTTTAATGAGTACATATCATTCTGTTTATTTCTGTGTTCCCTTCTGTACTTTTCTGTGTGTTTACCTAGTTTCTATTGCTGTTTTTATTGGTATTATTTATTTAGTCATGGTATATATAGTAAATTCATTCCCAGGGCACTGAGGTGGGAATATAATAAGTTGAAAAATATGAGAAAAGAGAAACCCGCCTCTTGTTTTTAAAGACCAGACTCCCCAGGAATAAACCTGATCCAAACTGCCTTCCTGCATACAGAACAAAGAATAGACTCAGGAACCTAGCCTGTGTGGACATGCCAGTAATTTCTTATGGTTGTGTGTTTATTGACAGATATTGAGTATAATATTTTATTGATAGATACTGGGTATAATAAACAACCATGGTCAACTTTCAGGTGATATAACTCCTTGAACATACCTAGACTGGTCTTCAGACAGTAGTCCATTCCAAGGGCTACACTTAAAACCTTTCTTTCCATTTTGCTAGGGCCTATCAAAGCCCAGTGTTCCCCTCTATAGCAACACAAAGGCTTTGGAATAGGATTTTTTTTTAAGGGAATCAATACAAGTAATCAAATTTCAGGTATACAGTTTAATTAGCAAGTTTGGCTTTTCTAAATTAGCAAATATATTTGGTTTCTCTTAATTCAACTGTGCTTCATGTCCCCAGTCTAATTAGACTTTCTTTCTCAGTCCCCTGGTCCTTAAAACAAATTCCTTTTGTCTGGTATTGGCATAAGGCCTAAGATGAGCCCAGACTACTCTTACAGGAATCCTCTGAAGTATAGAACTGTTACACTCTAGTTCCCATTCCCAGAAATTATACTCTTCTCAATCGATCAATAATAAATATTGCTAAATGCCTACTATGTGCCAGGTGCTAGATACAAAAAGAGAAAAAAGACAGTCTTTGCCTTCAAAGAGCTTATAATCTAATGGAGAAGGCAACATACAAATAGTATCCAAAGCAAGTTATACACAGGATAAAGAGAAAATAATTAAAAAGAGGGGAAGCAATAGAAGTTCATCTATGCTAAGCCACCAACTTTAAGCTGAACCTTCCAGCTCCTATACTTCTATTAATTCAAGCCTTTTCTCTTACTGATTCAAAATTCTCTCTTTGCCTCCAGTTTTCTCTAATCTCACTCTTTATGGTGAAATTCACTGAAAAAGTAGAGAATATATGATTAGTATCATATTGTGGTCTGAACCTAGGATTTCATCTGTACAGAGAGTTTTCAGTGTGAAAACTCCCCCACTAATAAAGATTGGCTACTCCTCTGTACTTAGTCTTAGAGAGTTGCCTCAGGCACTGAGAGGTTAAATAGCCATACATCTACTGTGTGCCGAAACTGAACATTGAACCCAGTCTTCCTGACTCCAAGGTCAGCCCTATATCTACTACTCCAAAGTTGTCTTTCACGTGTGTAAATTATTTAGATTTCACAATAGCTCACTTAGAGGCCAACGGCAGTACTTGGGAAGTTGTTGAATCCCTACCTAAAGAAAAGAAAGTGTTCATTTTCTAGAAGGGCTAGAGAGTAACTTAGTTGAGCTCTGTCCAAATTTGGGAACTAGGAGAAACAGTGAGAACCTGAGAACATCAGTTCAGAGTGGTAGATTCAGACAGTCAGTCATGGGATTCACAGGATCATAGATTTAGAGCTGGAAAGGACCTAAGATCATCTGATTCAAGCCTTCATTTTACAGAGGAGAAACTTCAAGTCCAGAGATGCTGAGCTGTCCAGTGTCCTAGAAGTAGGTAAGGAGCAGAACCAGGATTTTTAAAAATCACTTTGTGCTTTGCTGATATTTTTGTATTACATGCATTTACAGATTACTCCATTTTTGTGAGAGGTCTCTTCAAACAAAGTAATAAACGATGAAGGAAAACAAATAATACAGTGACTTCATCAGAAAGTACGTACAGAGCTTCATTTCTGAATCATGCCCCACCCCACTTAATAAAAATGAACGGAAAACTATTTTCTCACACACATCCCCATTACATTGAGGAGAAAAAAGAAAAAAAAACAAATGCATAATCAAGTAAAACAAATTTCACCAGTATATATATATACATATATATATATATGTGTGTGTGTGTGTGTGTGTGTGTGTGTGCGTGTATCTATAACATCCATACATATATATGAATGTATATATCTTATTCTAAATCTATAATCTCTCTGAAATGGATGGCATGTTTCATCATCCATCCTGTCAATTTTTGAATGGCCATTTTATTGATCGCTGGGAGAGGCTAAGTGGCAGGGTGGCACAGAGTGCTGGGCTATAGTCAGGAAGACTCATCTTCCTGAGTTCAAATCTGGCCTCAAACATTTACTAACTGTGTGACCCTGGCCAAGTCATTTAAACCTGTTTGCCTCAGTTTCCTCATCTATAAAATTAGTTGGAGAAAGAAATGGTGAACTACTCCAGTATCTCTGTCAAGAAAACCCAAAATAGGTTCACAAAGAGTAGGATATGATTGAAATAATTGAACAACGTTCATCATAGTTCTTACAGCTTTCAAAGTTTGATATTTTTATAGTGTTGTAATCGTGTAAATTGTTCTTATTTCATTACTTACCAGTTTGTAAGGGCAGCTAGGTGGTACAGTGGATAGAGCACCAGTGCAGGAGGCAAGAGGACCTGAGTTCAGATCTCACCTCAGACATTTGACACTCAGTAGTTTTGTGACCTTGGGCAAGTCACTTAACCCCAATTGCCTCATCCTGGGTCATCTCCAGTCATCCTGATGAATATCTGGTCACTGGATTCAGATGGCTCTGGAGGAGAAGTGAGGCTGGTGACCTGCACAGCCCTCCTCAAAACACTCAAAACAAAGTCAAGTGCAAGTCATTTCATCATTTCTCTGATGGCATGGTCTTTGGCAACGAAGGACGAACACACACTCTAGTTTATAAAAGTCCTTAAACTTGTTTGCTTTTATAATATTGATGTTATAGTACAAAGAGGAGAGCTGAGAAAAAAAAAAACAAGAAGTTTACCCTCATCACATTTGGCTAAAGGAAGGAATAAAATGCACACTCATTTTGGTATGAAAACCTATCTTACAATACAGGAAAGTGGGGGAGAAGGAGAAGGGTGGGGGGAGGATGGAAGGGAGGGCAATGGGAGGAGGGAGCAATCTGAAGTCAACACTCTTGGGGAGGGACAGGATCAAAAGAGAGAACAGAAGCAGTGTGGGGTAGGATAGGATGGAGGGAAATATAGTCTTACACAACACGACTATTATGGAAGTCATTTGCAAAACTACACAGATATGGCTTATATTGAATTGCCTGACTTCCCAAAGGGAATGGGTGGGGAGGGAGGGATGGGGAGAATTTGGAACTTAAAGTTTTAGGAACATCTGTTTAGTATTGTTATTGCTACTAGGAAATAAGAAATACAGTTAAGGGGGAATAGAAAGTCATCTGGCCCTACAGGACAAAAGAGAGGATGGGGACAAGAGAAGGGAGGGATGATAGAAGAGAGGGCAGATTGGTGATAGGGGAAATTAGAATGCTCAGTGTATTGGGGTGGGGGGGAGGGGACAAATGGGGAGAAAATCTGGAACCCAAAATTTTGTGAAAATGAATGTAAAAAGTTAAATAAATAAATTTAATAAAAATAAATTAAAAAAAAAGAATATCAAAGATAAAAACAAGGCAAGAATTTAGGGCAGGAAGAAGCTAAGGAAAAGTAGATTGTCATCCTACAGTTGGTACAGAAGACCAGGATTAAAATATAGAAATTTTTGCAACCTATAAGACTATTCATTTCTTTCTGTTATTTTAATCTCACTGATCTAGCTCCCATCCTTGCTATTAGGCCTTCTTGTATGTTATGGTCCCTTACAGTGCTTAGCAGTCAAGCACCTTGAAACAGTTAAGATGTTGGTAATACTATCATAGGGGAACAGGGAAAGGAAAGGAGTTGAAGGAAACCTCTGTAGTCTCCCCCCTGCAAGGGACCTGGGGTTTGGGGAACCCCAGAAAGCTAGGGAGAGTGGTAGCAGTGAAAACCCAGTAGGTGGCACTAGCTGGTCAGGTCAAACTCTGACTGAAAGAGGGAAAAGGGTATTATAAGGCTGGGGTCTACAAAGGTCAGCAAGCTCACTCACCCTAGGTTTCAAGACACCTTTTCCCTTGCCTACCCCAGTCACCCTCGTTGCCCTATTCCACTGTCATTCTTGATTTTAGTCTATCATTGGCCCACTGGAAACTCAGCAATCACCAAAATCACAATGGCAGTTAATAGACAAGAGGGCTATTTCCCACAAAGAAAAAAGGATACACCTATGATGCCCACATACATGGGGAAAGGGTCTTCTGGGCCACTACGTTGGGGAATACAACTTGGTTTGATTGAACATTTGACCCACATTGAATCTGAAATCTGCAGTGACACCAGAGTGTATTAATACCCCTCCCAATTTGATTCTCTATGGTCTAGTCTTAAAAGGAAGGAAGTTCACACATTGACTTTTGCTGCCACCCTGGGTCAACCAATTCATCTACTGAGCCCTGTTCCCCGAGCCTGCTGTGCGCTGAATTGCTAGTACATATGCCTGAATGTGTGATGTATTTTCTATAATGATGCCGATGATGCCTTCTGTGTATATGTTAAATGATTCTAGCAGTTAATTGCTTGTGGGTAAACAGGAGATTCCTCTTTTTCTTCCCCAGGAGAGACTAAGTAGCTCTGGGGTTAGAAAATAAGATGAAAGAGAGAGGCATAAGGGTGATGAGAGAAAATGTTTACATTCAGAAGGCAATGGAGACTAATAAATGAGAATCTTCTCAGGTGAGTGAGGACAGTGTGGAGGGTGAACTCCCTCAGACCCAGGTAGAAAGCTGATTTGAACCTAATAAGAAATCTGTCCTAAAGTGGTCAGATCTGAACCCTGTATCTCTTTTATATGCCTATAAATGCTTGCATGGGATTTTGGAAAGAGCCATAGAATTGGAATCAGGAGAGCCAGGATCAGAGATCCAGAAGGTCATTTATCAGAGTTTCCAGGAATTAAAGTCAAAGATTGAAGGGTAGCTGGATTGCTTTTAGGAAATTGCAAGACTCCTTTAATGACCCTCTAAGTTCCTCCCTCAAAGACCCATCTTTGCAATACTAATATTCTATTGGCATTGTTTTATGGCTATGAGACATAGAACACAACAGTCTCTGAAGAACTGAAAATTAGTATCACTTGGGAGGGAGGGACAATGGAGAGGCATATGGTGGGCATAAACATGTAATCAACTGATGAGGAATTTCTAACAAGAAGCACAGTAAAAGATGTTATCAAGGAAATGTATGAAAGGAAGAAAAGATGGGATGGTCATGTGGTGAGGAATGACAGGGAGATGGCTTGAGTGTTCCAGTGGTAGCCTGTCTATGCCAAGAGAAATCAAAGAATGCCTCCAATATATTTGGTGGACAGTCTGCAGCAAACTCAATGGGAGTCTCCTGGTATGGGCAAGCACAGACATCTTTTACAGAGAATATTCAAATCAAGATCACACATCCGTTTAAATATTGGAAAGTTGCTGTGAATACTTCACCTCTCTCAGCCTTACTTTCTTCATCTGTACAATGGAGATCAATATATTTAAATGGCCTGTATCACAGGGCAGTTCCAAGGAAAGCACTTTGCAAACTATAATGTGCTATATCAACATGAGCAATGACTGCAGATAATGTGGCATTAGTATATCCTCCCCACCTAGAGGGTGGAAGATTACCTGAAAGCTGTTACACATTCCTGCAGATTTGGGGAGGGGGAATGCACTGCAAGTATATGGGAGGAGGGAGAGGCTAGTGAGCATGGCTCATGAATAACTGATGTAATACCCACATGGACAATGCTGGGGAGACTGAGTCTGTAAGAATGTTGATGTGACAGACTTACTCCACCTTCCTTCCTCTCCTCTTTGGAATATAGTTACATCTTGTAACTGAACCATGGACATTCAATCACCATGAAGAGAGAGACTGTGGATTGGCTGAAGGAGTCAGAAATGGTGTGTATTCCAATGACACTGATGGGTCAAAGACAGATCTCTTCCTCTTCCCTGCCTATCTGGGTTTGAGTGCTGTGGCATCAAGGCCTGAGGCCTCCCCCCTCACTTGGAGACTTTATAGTATGGTAGAAGGGTGGGACTAAGTGAGCTCTAAGGCCTCTTTCATCTTAATGATCTATGATTCCTTAATCCAGGTCATCCTTGAAGAACAAATCACTAAATGATGACAGGGGTCTGGGGGAAAAGTGGGGAGAGGCAGTTACACCTCCTTTGCCTTAGGGAGGGTAATAGAAAGAACCAGAGAGTAATTTGTATGTTGATTCTTTGTATATGAGTATCAATTCTTTTTTTTTTCCTGTTTTTGATATCAGCTGGAGAAACCGTCTCCTTTTTTTCACTTCCATGGGCTCCCAAGGGACCATTTGGCCCCAACCAAGTCCAAAGGACACCAAAGTTTAGGACCTTGGGGTACTGACAAACAAATGAATTATGCTTGATTCTATAGGTTATGGGGAGACATTGGAGTTGATTGAGTAAGGGATGAAAGTGTCAGACCTGTGTTTTGAGGCTGGAATTTCTTCATTTTTTTGTCATTGTTTTCCCAGCACCGTGCATGTGGCTAATATATGCTGTTTAGTTTTTTTTCTGTTGTGTCCAACTCTTGTTGACCCCATTTGGGTTTTCTTGGTAAAGATACTGAAATGGTTTTCTGTTTCCTTTTCCAGCTTGTTTTACAGATGAGGAAACTGAGACAAACAGGGTTAAGTGACTTGCCAGGGTCACACAGGTAGTAAGTGTCTGAGACCAGTCTTGAACTCACAATGATGAATCTCCCTGACTCCAGGTCCAGCACTCTATCCACAGAGTCACCTAACTCCCCTTGGCTTCTACATAGTAGAATCATTAATTATTCGAAGAATTAAAGAATGGATGAATATTTTCCAGGCAACAGATTTTCCATACACTTGGAATGATTGTTTTGCCAGTAATGGCATGATGCATATATACCTGTCATACTCCTAAGGACATTGTGTCTGAAGAGGACCTTGCCATCAGGGAAATGATGATATGACTTGCAGTTGACTTTGATTTGAGGGAGGGAGGGCTGTGCAAGCCTCACTTTCTCCTTGAGAGCCATCTGGTTCCAATGGCCCAATATTCATCAGGAGGACTGGAGATGGCCCAGGATGCAATGGGAGACCCTGGCCATTTTAGGTTAAGGCCTTTTCAGGTGCTCATTTAGAGTGAGGTAACAATCATTCAATGAATAGGGCTCTTTAAGAAGTGAGTCAAGGTTTAGAAGAAAAGGGGAAAAAATCAAGCTGGGAAGGGAAGGTTGTTGTTCCAAAGAGAAACAGTTACCATTGACATTCACTCTAAGCCAGGAGGACCCAAAATATAGCTATTAAGTGGAGCTTAGAGAGGCATCTATTGTGGTCTAATCTATGAGCTTCAGAGTGAACTGGGTAAGAGAAAAGGAAGGAAGGAAGGAAGGAAGGAAGGAAGGAAGGAAGGAAGGAAGGAAGGAAGGAAGGAAGGAAGGAAGGAAGGAAGGAAGGAAGGAAGGAAGGAAGGAAGGAGGGAGGGAGGGAGGGAGGGAGGGAGGGAGGGAGGGAGGGAGGGAAGGA
Source organism: Bettongia penicillata ogilbyi (assembly GCA_023548195.1). Lineage (NCBI taxonomy): Eukaryota > Metazoa > Chordata > Mammalia > Diprotodontia > Potoroidae > Bettongia > Bettongia penicillata. Next base: position 3,636,111 of record JAJHZJ010000252.1, on the reverse strand, counting down.
AGGAAAGGAAGGAAGGAAGGAAGGAAGGAAGGAAGGAAGGAAGGAAGGAAGGAAGGAAGGAAGGAAGGAAGGAAGGAAGGAAGGAAGGAAGGAAGGAAGGAAGGAAGAAAAGATCCTAAAGACATAGGATCCTCAAGAATTCGGATTGTATCTTCTATATCTTTGTGTCTCCCTCAAATGCTAGCACAGTGCTCTGAACACAATAGGGATTCAATAAATTTTTTTATGTGGATATCACATAACCAATCAGTTTCCAAGTCTTGTCAATTCTACCTCCTTAACATCCTTCACACCCATTCTCTTCTCTCTACTCCCATAGTCACCACCCTTATTCAGAACCTTATCACTCCTCCAAAGGAAAACTGTGATATCTTTCTAACTGGTCTTCTCTCAGGTCTGTCCATTTTCAATCCATTTACTATACAGCTACCAAAAATGACATTTTAGAAATGAATTTAATTTTAAATGAATATTATTTTTAATTGACAATTTATTTCTTTCCTACTCCCTACATCATTTGACAAAGAAAAAGAAAATTCCTGTAACAAATATGGATAATCAATCAAAACAAATTCCCTCATTGGTCATATCCCCAAAATATACATCATATTCTATACCCTGTGCCTTCCCTGTCAGGATGTGGGTAGAGTCAGTTCTCTGTAATCATGGATGGTCAGTGGGTTGATCAGAGTTCGTACGGCATTCAAAATCGTCTCTATAGTGTTGTCCTTATATCAATTATTCTCCTGGTTTTGCTCATTTCATTCATCATCAGTTTGTATGAGTTTTCTAAACTGTTTGTTCTCATAATATTAATGCTGGAGTATAAATTATCCTTGTCCTGTTCACTTTACCTGGCATTAGTTCATACAAGTCTTTCCATATCTCTTTGACATCATCTTTATCGTGTTCTCTACCTCCAGAGAGCTGATGAACTGAGTACAGATTGAAATATGTCTTTTTAACTCTCTTTATGTTTCTTGCTTTTTCTTGTTTTTTTTTAACATGACTAATATAGAAATACATTTTGCATGACTTCACAAATGTATTTAATATCATATTGTTTGCCATTATCAATGGGTGGGAGAGATGGGGGAGAAAGGAGAAAAGTTGGGAATCAAAATTTTAAACAAATGGATGCCTAAAAATAAATAAAGGAAGAATCATTCCCGGTCCATCTTACAGCACAGTAGTGGCATTCAATTACATTCATATATCACATTTTATTCAACCATTCCCAATCAATAGGTGTCAATCATTTTCAATTGCTTGCCACTGCAAAGAGAGTTCACTTGCGCATTGAGGGTGGAGCTGAGAATGGATCCAACCATTCTGGAAAGCAATTTAGAATTATGTACAAAAATTTACTCAACAATATAACCATTGACCCAGCTAGACCACTGCTAGGCCAATGAAAACAATTTGTTCCAGCATCTATAAAGGCAACTGAAACAGATACTGTGGAGTACTTAGAGCTTGATCAGACATTGAAGATGCATCCTGGACTTTCGCCAGTCATCCTGCCTTTTGTCTTGTCACTGGACTTGGATGACTCTGAAAGAGAGTGAGACTGGTGACTTTTTGCAACTCTGCCTCACTTAAATCCAATTTACATGCAAATCAAGACATTACCCTGCGATGTCATTGGTCTTAAAATTGTAGTTTAAACAACGTCCCAAATAAATCAAAGAAAGAGGAAAGCGTCTTATATATACAGAAATATTAATAGCAACTTTTTGTGGTGCTTAAAAAACTCAAAAATATGGAGATCTCCATCAAAGTAATTTTCCTAAAATACAGTTCTGTGCCTTTCTGCCCCTACTCATTAAACTCCAACATCTACTCATAACCTCTGGGAGAATAGGCAAACTCCTGCGTCATTTTAAGGCATTCACGACCTGGCTCCATCTTAAGTTTCTAGACCTATACATTGCTAACCTTTTTGCACTATACTCCAGTCAAACCAGTCTTCTTTATGTTGTTTATATATAACATTCCACCCCTAGTCTCTGTTCCTTTGTATCGGCTGTCACTTTCGCTTGGAAAGTGTGCTCTCTTTAGTCCCTTAGAGTTCACTCTTAAAATCCCAACAGCTAAGATCAAGGACCACTTTCTAAATAAACCATTTCTGACTCAACCAAGGCTATTCAACCATCCCCACAAAATAACCTTGAACATTTATATTGCTGTTAGAGTTCAACCTTTCTCAAAGACAGCCAATGATGTCACAAGAGTGATCTCTTGAGTTGTGTGTGAATTGGATTTAAGTGAGGTGGAGTTGTGCAAACCTCTACCTTTGTTTTGTCATCGGACTTCAATTATATATGTGTGTGTGTTTGTGTGTGTGTGTGTGTATACATATATACATACACATCTCCCACAATAAAATGGAAACTCCACAATGGTGGGAACTGTTTCATTTTTGTCTGTGTTTCTCCAGCATGTAGCATAGAGCCTGGAACATAGTAGGTGCGTTACAAATAAATGCTTGTTGATAGATTAATAGAATGAAGAATGGGTGGATGCTTCCTGGGCAATGAATCATTTCTCTTTACTTAACTTCTTTTTTTCCTTTAAGTTTTATTGTTGGATTTAGTTTTTACATTATAAACATGTCCAGATTACCCTGATCCCATGAGCACTCTCTTACAACAAGTAAAGCAATCAACCAAAACTAGCAATACAGAGACCTCATCTGAAAGCAAGTTCTCTATTTTTTAAAGTATTCTTTTTAATCTTAATTAATTTAATTTAATCCTAATTTAATTTAATTAAGAGAAATCTACTTTCCCCCCTCACACTAGCCAATACATTGAAAAAAAAAACAAAAAAAAATAAAATAAACAAATTTCTTATTAAATTATACATAATCAAGCAAAATAAATTCTCTCATTGGATGTATTAAAAAATATAGGTCTCATTTGCCAGTCTAAATCCATCATCTCTGTTAGGAGGTGAATGGCATGTTTCATCACTGGTCCTTTAGAATCATGTATGGTCATTTCATTGATCATAGGTTTTACATCTTTTAAAGGTATTTGTCTTTGCAGTGCTGTTATTGTATAAATCGTTCTCCTGGTTCAGCTCATTTTATTTGTCATCAGTTTGTATGAGAAGATTCTAGCGTGGCACCCCCCAACTTTGGGGCTGCAATGATATGTCTATGGGCCATATGACACACTGAGTATTATGAGATACATATATGTATTAGATGATATGTTTTGCTTAAGGATGTTGCTGTAAATGTTATGCTTTACTTTATTGAACAATGTTTAGTTTATTGCTGAATAAATAGAGAGTTCATTATACTATGAGATTAGACCTTTAAAAGTATTCACAGCAGCATCTTCAGGTGTGCTGCCATGATGGGCATTACATTTTGCCACTGAACTCTGATCACTCTGGAGGAGAAAGTGAGACTGACGATGTTGCACATCTCTGCCTCACTTAAATCAAATTCACTTTCAAGTCAAGACATCACTCTCCTGATATCATTAGTCCTCTCCAAGAACAAAGGATGAGCAACATGTCACTGCCAGATTTATCTCCCTTAGGTATATATGTCTGATTATTCCTGTCCTCTGTTCAAAGATGCCCAGTGAATATAACCCTATCTACTCATCTACTAAGAAAATGTCAAACTCTTTTGCTTTGATTTCAAGGTCCTCCACCATCTGGCATCATTCTATCTTTCTAGACCTATCTAACTTTCCACCATGAATACTTTAATCAGAGTGAAGCACTCACTGTTTTTTTTCTTTGGGGAGGATCTGTAATTTCATTGGTGTTGGGAACTCTCAGTGAGGAAACTATGAATTTAATTGAAATTGTCCTGCAACTTAGAGTCTCAGAGAATTATCTGGAGCACTCAGGCTTGCCAAGGAGCACAAAACAAGTATGTGTCAGAAGCTGAACCTGAACATGTGGGCAGTTAGATGGCACCATAGTGCATAGAGTACTGGGCCAGGAGTCAGGAAGATGAGTCTTCCAGAGTTCAAATCTGACCTCACATACTTAACTAGTTTTGTTACCCTGGGCAAGTCACTCAATCCTGTTTGCCTTAGTTACTCATCTATAAAATGAGCTGGAGAAGGAAACGGCAAACCACTCCAGCATCTTTGCCAAAAAAAAGCAAATGGGGTCACAAAGTTTCGTGACCGAAACAACCAAACAACAAGAATTTAAAATAAGTCCCGCATCACTAATTGCATATTAAACATTTTAAACTGCATGCCTCAGAGACATCCAAACTCAGCATATCCAAAACTATACTTTCTCACTAAATTTCTCTATTTCTGTCAAAAGTACTACCATGCTTCCAGTGTCTTAGGTTTGTAATCTAGGTGTTATCTTCAAGTCCTCCCCAAAATATCTAACCAATTGATAGATATTATCATTTCTCCCTCCACGTCCCTTGTATCCAGGGGTGTGCTAGTAAACGTTTAACAATCAGCTCTCTTAATAATGACACGCATTAAAGTTTAATCTTCATTATTCATATTTTCTCCACAATAATAAATATTATATTATAATAAATCAAGCCCAATTTGTAGCATTTGCAAATTTCAATGTATAAAGGCTCACAATGAAAATTTAACAATTGCCTCTTATGAGTCCATTTATTGGTTCTAGTACATCCTTGCACATATCCATGCCTCCTCTCTCTACTCACATAGATTGTTTCAATAGCTTTCTAATTGGTCTCTGCCTTGAGGCTCTTCTTAGTCCTTCACATTGTTGCCAAAGTCATTTTCCTTGAGCATAAATCTGATTATGTCACTCTCCTATTCTAGAACTTCAAGGACTCCCTACTACCACTCTTCCAATTAGCTTTTAAAGCCCTTCACAACTTGACCCTACCCTACCTTTACAGCTTCATGGTACATTATACTTCTCCCTCATTCTGTGACCCAGAAAAACTGGCCTTCTCTCTGTTCTTTACATATAACTCTCAATATCCCATCTCTATATTTTTGCATTGGCCCTTTCTCATGCTTGGAATGCACTCTTTCCTCATCAGATCCCTCTCTTACTTCCAGACTTAGATCAAACACCCAAATACAGCCTTTTCTGATCCCCAAACTGTTAATATACTCCCCCCAAATATGTTGTCTTTAACCACTCTGCATTATTAGTACTTATTTTCTATACATTTACTCTCTATATGCTTATTTATGTATCTGCCTTTCCCATTAGAATGCAATCTCCTTGCAAGAGGGCATTACTTTATTTTTTCATACGTATGTCCCAGGCACTCAGAGTAGTGCTTGACACATATTTGGCACTTAGTAAGTGCTTGTTGATTGAATGCATAAATTTTATATCTCCTCCAGAAGATGACAGAGTTTCATAACAGTAGACACTTAATAAGTATGTTTCTTGTTATGAATTTTAAAGGAAATCTAGAATGGAAGTGATAAGGAGAAATAAGTGAAAACAATCATAGACATTATTAAACATCTACTATATACAAAATAGACTCTTAGAAAGAAAAGAGTTGACTGGATTGCATTTGGGAAACTGGAAAATACTTTAAATGGTTCTAGTCTTCTCCACAAACAAAAAGCACCAGCTTTCTTCAGGTGATGCCATCTGGCTCCAAGTCATGAGGTCTCCAAAGAATCAAAATCGTGGTTGAGATCCTAGAGTCATCAAACTATTGATATGTGCAGAATTCTTTGCTAGTTACTATAGGAAGCTACAAAGTTCAGATAATATACAGCTCCTGACAGCATGGGACTTAATGAGTAAGTAGGGGGAGTTAAAAGCATCTTAGAAAATGAGGTGTATGTAAATAATAATAGTGATGCACATTAAAAACTAGGAAAGACTTTTTACTCCAGTTGTAGAAATCCATCAGAACTTTGGTCTGTTTCGTCACCTTGCTAAAAGTTAATAAAAGATTTAAGGGTACCATTTATTTGGACAAGGGGGAAACAGGAATATCTAATCACTACTTTCAGACTGAAATAGGCTCTTCCTAATGGGTTGGTCCAAAAGAAGATATGCTAGAATTCCTGGATTCTATTTGTCCATTTTTTAAGGAACAAATGTCCCTCAGGCACTAAAGAAAAGAATGAGAAAATCAGAGGAGACTAAAAGAATATTTACTTCTGTATGATCTGTCATTAATCCAAATTGTGTAGTTCCACTATCATCAATAATGAAAATAGTTGGTTATTTTATGAGATTGTGGGACTCTCTTCTGTGTTTTTGTCTATTTGTCATTCTTCTAATTTCATCTATAAATGCTCTTAGGATGTCTGGCTTGGCTGTGTCTGAAGTAAAGCTTTAGATAGTCTTGTTTTGGTTTGATTTGGAGGACTCTCTTCCATAGAATCTAAGATTCCTATGAATAAAAATAATTTCATTTTTTGTATTTCTATCTTCAGTACCCAGGATAGTGCCCAGCACATATAGTAGGGTCTTGATAAATGCTTGTTGACCAGTCTTATCGAATTCCTTATAGGGTTTCTCACCTTTTTTTTTTTTTTAGACCATTGGGATTAAATGATTTGCTCAGTGTGACATAACTAGTAAGTACCTGAGGCTGGGTTTGAACTTACATCTGGTCCTCTATACACTTGAATTTCTCATATTCTGCATCATATGTTTTTACATAAGCTGCAGTTATCTTTATAGTAATCATTTTGATTATCCTTATCACAAGCAATTAAATGTGTGATAAGCAACTGTCTCGTAAAATGATATTTCTAGTTGTCTTTGGATGCACAATGAAGACAACTCACACTTTCATTTTCCTCACCAAGGATGACCTATGAATTATTCTCCCATTTGACTCCAGCTTCCCTTTATCTTCAGTTTCATTCATAGCAAGAATGCCAATATTAATAGTGTTCAGTTCTAGTAACACATCAACTGCCTGGTCATTAGATAAGCATCCACGTTTAGAATACCATTGGCTAAGTTTATGATTTTATTATTATAGACAAGGTATGGGAAACCTGCTGCCTTGAGGCTGCATGTGACCTTCTAGGTCCTTGGGTGTGGCCTTTTGACTGAGTCCAAGTTTTATGGAGCAAATCCTTTTATTAAGGGAATCTGTTCTATGAAGTTTGAATTCAATCGAAGGGCCACACTTGAGAACCTAGAGGGCCACATGTGGCTCCTGAACAGACTAAAATCTGAGTCATTCCTAGCACCATTTTCCCTTCACCTATTTTACCATTTTATCAACATCCCAGCAAAAGTAGAAGGGGCCTCTAAAGGCGTGAAAGACATTTTATATTTCATGGATTGTCATGGAAAAAATTATTCACTATCCAACACACTGTGAACCTCTCTGTATTTAGTGCAGTTCCACTTCTGACCTTCCCCCCATCTCCCAATTCACGTTCATATATTTGTCCCTCACGGGCAAACATTTTCAAGTTCTTGGTTCCCTGTAAGTCCACAATCCTAAAATTATAGTTCATGAGCCACCACTAATGAACTTTCCTTTAAAAGTCAGATAGTAGACACAATTAGCTCAAAGCAAAGGCATTTACTGAAATGACACAGTAATAACTGTAACTATAAAGTATGCCCCTCATAAACTTCAGGTATCCTCCTATAAATACATATAATGTCAGTAGGAAGAGCTCCCATTGGTGGGAATTTACATAGAATTTACTGCTAATGAGATATACACAGAGAGAACACATGTGGCCAAAGCAATTTGCATCTCTGGCACTACAGGACCCCATGTGCTTTCTCTTCTAGTGGGGTCTTCATGCTGCTCATCTCTGCTGATGAGCATTCAGCTGGACTCTGGAGATTGCTCTTCTCTATAACTTAACTTTCATATGCCAAGGCTAATCCTCTCTTGAATTTATGGCTGGCTCTCCTCTTTGCTACCAAAGGTGAATTTATGCTGGCTCCCTTCTCTGCTGCCAAAGGTCGGAGGTGCCTCATCTGATTGAGTTTACTTCTTTCTGGGCATAGTACTATGGTACCTTCCGTTGGGTGTGTAGCTCTACTGCAAGATGAGATGCTGTATCTGATTGGAGGGGATAGGAGAGAAATATTCTTCCTCCATCCCATATCCTCTCATAGAGGCCTAGGGAAAAGGTAAAGGGAAACATCCTTTCAAAAGACAGGGTCTTCTTCCATAGCAACAACAGCTATTTCCTGATTCTACTGTGTCTCCCTACAAGGTATGTCCTGATTTTTTTTGGTATATTTCAAATTTAACAAGGTAGTGCCAACTTGCTTCCAATTCACCTTCAAGAAACTGCTTTCCTGCATCTGTTCCTGAATTTCCTCTTAATCTCTTCTGCTTATTTTTAGTGATTCGTTGATCAAATGAGTTGCTTTTTCTTTCTTATTTGCCTTTTTCATATTATCTTTACCACTACCCTCCCCATTCCCCCTACCAAAAAAATAAAATGCTCCTTTGTAAAAAACAACTATAATCACACAAAACAAATCCTCACGTTAGCCACATCTGAAAATTCATGTCTCATTCTGTACCTCTAGTCTATCACTTCTCTCGCAACAGTTGGAAAACATGCCTCATCATCAGTCCACTGGAGCAGTAACTGGTCATTGCTCTGATCAGAAGTCTTTCACAGTTTTACTTTCCAATGTTAGTCATTGCAAGCGTTTTTCTGTTTCTTCTCACTATGCTAGTTCCTACAAGCATTGCCAGGTTTCTCTAAATCTACTCCTTTCACCATTTCTTACAGTACAATAAAAATCCGCTACATTCAGATTACATAATTTTTCCAGCCATTCCCCAAATCATAAGCACCTACTTTCTTTCCCAGTTCTTTATTACAACTAAATATACTGCTCTAAATATATTTGTGTACATGAATTTTTTTCCTCTTTCTTTGATCTCTTTGATATATAAGCCTAGTACTAGTTTCACTAGGTCAGAAGGGCAAGCACAGTTGAGTGACTTTTGGAGTATAATTCCAAACTGCTTTTCAGAATGGTTGTACTGACTTAGAAAAATATGGAAAGACTCAGTCTTATGATCCACTCTCAGAGAAACAGATGACAAATGAGCATAGTACAGTCTTACATAGATACATATGAATGTACATGTCTATAGATGAGTATGATTATACATATCTAAATATATGTATGTGTACACGTATATATATATATAGAACTTTGTGTGCATATGTGTATATGTCTATGTGTATATGTATGTACATATAGATGGATATATGTGTGTATACATATATTCATATATATATATATATATGGAAGGGGGAGAAAGAGAGAAAAAAGAACAAAGTAAAAAGTGCACAGCAGAGAACAAAAGAAAACTTACAGGGAAGCAAAGAAATGTTGGACAACTCTGAACAAAATGTGTAGTATTTATTATAAAGGCTTTCTTGAAATGGAAATTTATTGCTGTATATTTTGAATCCTTCCTTATGTTCTGCTGTGTACATGGCAAGGTTTTTGTTTTCTTACTTTGAATTTAAGTTTTAATATTTTAATTTATAATGTTTCTTTTTCTTTTCTTATTGTGTATTTAAGTTTAAAATAAAACAAAAATTTTAAAAATGGTTGGTTTCATAGCTTCAACAAGTATATCAGCATGTCTTTCCTCCTGCAGCCTCTATAACAATCATTATTTTACTTCTTAAAATCATCTTTACCAGTCTAAATTAGAGGAGGGACTTCAGGATTTTAAGATTTTTATTTTTCTTATTATTAGAGGTTTGAAGTCTTTTTTAAAATATAATGTTAGGGCCTCCTTCCATCAGGTTCCCCGATCTGGTGGAATGAGATTCCTTTCTCAAGAATTGTAATAAATCTTTTTCTTTCTGTTCTTATTGAGAAGTCTCTTCATTTATTTAAAATTTTGACAACTTTTAGGATACCAACCCCTTCCCTTGATGACCCTGAGTGGCTTGCCTCTCTCCACCCTGGACTCAGATGGCCCTGCAGTTCTGCACGCCACACTGATCACCACCCATCAACCTAATCCGACCCTGAAGTGGACTCTTCACCCCTGTTCAGCAGGAAGCAGCTACTGAAGACAATGACCTTTGCCTCTTTCCCCCCAAAAGAATTCTCCTACCTAGTGGTTGAGTGGGATAAATGATGTGAATACAATATTAAGGGTTGACTTCGTGAAGTCCCTGGTGTATTTTCTAACCTGAGGGTGCCCTAGTCTCCCCTTACCACAAAACTTCTCCTTATCCTACAATTCCCTGTCCCCAATCCTCATCCTGGGGAATAGGATTTCCTTATCTCGTATCATTCATAGTCCTCACCCTGTGCCTTTATCTTGCAAGATTTACCCTAGGTCTCCAACCCCTATAAGGAAACCCTGTTTTTTGGAGTTTTGGGTTTTGTTTTGTTTTTGTATCTGAACTCTTTATGGATATTTGTGATATTTTTCTTTTAACTTGGATGCTTTGGATTTTGGCTATGACATTGGTGGATATCTTGAATTTGGGCTTCCTTTAGGGGAATAACTAGTATGTTCTTTCTTTTTTATTTTGCCTTCTGGTTCTAATAGGTCTTAGTAGTTATATTTTATGATTTTTTGAAATACAGCATTGAGTTCATTTGCTTGGCCATTATTTTCAGGGAATCTGAAATGATTCTAAAATTGTTTTGTCAACCTAGTTCTCATATAGTTGTTTTTCATAGTACGTTTCATCATTTCTTCTAATTTTTTTTTAATCTTTTGACTTTGTCTAGTCGTTGAGTCCTGTCTGCCCCACTCTATTTTTTTTAAGAAAGTCAACTGGAGAAAGTTTTCCATATTCTATTCAAAACTCTTTATTCTCCTTTGAATTTTTTCTTCCCAAATTCATTTTTCACTTCTGCTCATTTCTTCTAGATATTCTTGAAATCCTTGTCCCAGTCATTTTTTTCCTTCTGAGGGTCTTCTTATAATTGTGGGACTACTCTTTTTTTGGGGGGGTTGCCTCTTGAGATTTTCTTAATTGAGAATATTTCATTACATTTGAAGCTTTTCTAAGTTTCCTGATATTTACAGCCTCAATTCTCAAAATTTATTTTTTGGCGTGAGACAGTCCTTCCTCCTATCCCCAACACTGTTAGATGGGTTTGTAGTCTTTGTTTGATCTTGTATGTAGTCTGGAAACCACTGATGTTGCCAATATGGATGGGGAGGCTGGTATTGGGCGCCACACTCTTGACTCAACATCTAGCTTGTGTCTCAACCTGCTAATGATGCATCAAGGATTCTCACTTTTATTGGGGTCCATATTCTCCTGGTCACCAATAAGGAGCTGGTTCCATTGCCTGCTGCAGCCTCAACAGGCCCCAGTGGTATATTGGAGATCATGGTAGACTCAAGCCTCCTCCACAACATTCCTTACACTGCTTCGCAAGCATTGAATTTTCCATGTGGTTCCTCATGATCTTAGGCCCACTCTCCCTGCACAGTGACCTAGAGGGAATAGTCCTTTGCTTTATTTCTGTTCTATCAAGTCAGACTCAGGATCTGAATTCTGATCCACAGTCATCAAACTTGTGGTTTTGTGTTCAGAGAGTGAGCTATCTTCAGATATGTTGACAGGAGATTGTGAATGGTTCCTATTCTCACATCCATGAGTTTCTGGCCATCTTTTTGTGTAATTCACTTCAAATGCCACCTCCATACCCAGTTCCCACAGCTGGGAGTTTCCCTTTCTTCTTCAAAGTTTCCTTCTATCTACTCTTTTTAAAAATCTTTTATATACTGATTTATATATGTTGTTTTTCCCCTCAGTATGCAAGCTCCTTGAAGGTAGGACCTATTTGTGTTTTTTCTTTGGCTACTTCATGCTTAGCACAGTGCCTAGAACTTAGTACACATTTAATAAATGGTTGATTAATTGATTGGATGGATGAATGGATGAGCTTACTCCTGTTTCAATATTCTTTATCATTGCTTTTGAGCAGCTAGGTGGCACATTGGAGAGAGTGCTGGGAAGACTCATCTTCTTGAGTTAAATCTGACCTCAGACACTTACTAGCAGTGTGACCCTGGGCAAGTCACTTAACAATTTGCCTCAGTTTCCTCATCTGTAAAATGAATTTAAAAAGTAAATGGCAAACCACTTTAGTATCTTTGCCAAGAAAATCTCAAAATGGTGTCACAAAGAGTTGGAGGTTAAAATGACTAAACAACCACAAAGTCATTTGGTTTTCTGCGACCCTTTTCAGATATTTACCAGAGTAAATTTGGGAGACTTGGGCTTCTCTATGATCTTTCAGGCTACTCTATTAACCAGATATGTATGTCCTACTTTTTAAAGGCTACCAAGTGTGGGTCCTCTATCCTGAGCCATAGGATAGCTAACTGTTCACTGACTGCATCAAGAAATCATTCACACTTTCTAAAGGGGTAACACAGAATATAAACACATTCTTTACACTTCATTTAACATATTAACACTTTCTTGTTTCTATTCCCTTACCCCTCCAACTGGGCTAGAGTAGAGAATCAATTGATCAGAGGTGTCCTGACCTATTCCCACCAGCTCCTACATTATGGACAGCAGACCTCCTATTGTCCCCAGGACCATACTCAAAGCCTTTCTGGCTTAGTAAAACCTGTCAAGAGTCACTCTTTATAGACATAGCCATTGAAAGCAGAGGCTTGTCTCCACACCATGATGAAGCATCAAAGCAGGACTTTTGTAGAGCCAGGATAAGAAGTCTGGATTTTATTCACTAGATAACAGGAAAGAATTTAAAAGCTTTTCTGGAGGGGCTGTGGGACAGGCATACCAGTCCACTGTTGGTGTAGTTTTAAAGTGGCCCCATCATTATGGAAAGCAATTTGGAACTATGTTCAAAAAGTCACTAAACTATGTCTATTCTTTGACCTAGTGATATTACTAGAAGGTTATATCCCAAAGATATATCAAAAAAAAGAGGAAAAAGATTCATATGTGTTTGAAGAGAGTGATCGATTATTGTGAAATAATGAAAGGGACTATTTCAGAGAAACCTAAGATTTGTTTGAACCAATGTTAAGTGAAATGAGCACAACCAAGAGAACAGTTTACACAGTAAAAACAACAGTGTAAAAATGCAGAAGACTTAAGAACTCCAATTAATGCAATGACCAGACACAACTCTAGAGGACTGATAGGTACAAAATAAGACATTTCCTTTTTTGACATGGTAAATGTATAGAAGTTTTGCTTTACTATGTTTATTTGTTACAAGGATTGTGTTTTTGCATGAATGTTCTAGAAGGGCTAGGGAAGCTGGAAACAGTTGAAAGAAAAAGAAAGGAAGGAAGTTCCTTTTGTAATGGATAGATGAGGATTTATAAGGAAACACAGGCAAGAAAGACAGTTTTGAAAGTAACATGTTGAATTCGTTAAAAAACAAGCTATGTGAAGTGGAGATTTGGTGTTTGGTATATTTTCTCCCTTTTCTGTCCTACATTGAATATAGAAATGTCCTTTGTTTAATACTTAAGTAACAAACAAAATGATAAATTTGAAAAAAGGGGCTGATTTGATCAGAGTTATACTTTAAAAAGATTAATTTTGTAGCAGTGTGAAGGCTGTATTGGAGAGGAGACGATGGTTATGATGATGATGATGATGGCAACGATGACACTAACGATGATGACGGTGATTATGGTGAAGGTTTTGAAGCCTCTAGGGAAGCTGCGAATAGTCACTCTTCCTGTTCTTGAAGAATTCCTAGGAGGACCCTCACGAACACAATCTTGCCAAGGAAGCAGAAATTTCTATGTGACACAGAAACATACACGTAAGTCTCCATGCATGGAAGGCCTACGTACTCACTCACACTCACTCAGCTTTTTCCCAGATTGGAACATACTGGTTCCAAATGTAAAATGAAATTCCTGGAGCAAATAAGGGAAGGAAGGAAGAGAAGGAAAGAAAGGAGGCTGAGTTCAGCAGGAAGCAATAGTTTCAATTGTCCCCGAACCCTTTGGAAAGGGAGATGAGTACAATTCTTCAGAGCCTGGATGATTGGAAAGTCCCAGTTTCTTCCTGCTGGCAGGACTGGGGATGCTTCATACCCAGATGTCACCACTAATGCTTTGATAAACAGGGTCGATGCTTGGAATGTGGCTGTTAATTGGGAGTAAAGCTGCAGTCTTTAGCTCCTAGAGCAATGGTTAATGATGAGCCTGCTGAGGGGGGAGGGGAGGGGAGATGGGGTGGAGAGATGCAGATGTTTGTCACTGCCCATGTTCTGTTTTCTCTGCTTCTTAGACAACAGTTTATCTAAAAATTGAAAATATTTTCCTGGGAATAATTATTTCTTGGAAGCTACTATACTGCTGTTAAGTTTCACTGTCATGCCATTTTTGTGGAATTCTGGTGACCTTATTTAAAAGAGAAAAGGCTTTCTTCTTGGAGAGCAGCTTCCTTTCTTAGAAACTGATAGACTGGGAAGAGATCTTAGTAAAATCATTCAGTGCAATCTCATTTTACAGAAAAGGAAACTGAGTCCAAGAGAGCTGGAGTGATTTTTCAAGGTCAATCCATAAAGACAGTCTTGGGGAGGTTCCATACCTAGTCCAGGGTCACAAAGATTATCAATCTCCAATCGTCCAACAAGATTTGAACCCTGGTCTCCAACTCCCAAGTCCAGTGACCACCGGACTACATGCCTCTCCTCTCTCACTTCTGTCTCTTGCCTGGGCACTGAATGCACTGCCATTTCTGGAATGTTTTAATGTTTCCCACTTCTCAGACTGAGCTGGAGATTTATTCTGTGGGCTTGCAAAGACAACGTATATCCTCTAGGGAGCTGCAGCTTGCATTTCCACCCCACTTCCACCCCTCAGCACTGCTCACCCCCCTCCCACGACCTCAATCATTTTATTTCTAGTTAGCAAGGATTAATTACTAGTTTAGGCTGAGCTTGCTCCCAAAGGTAGGGGCTTGTGAGAGATCGGGGAGGGATGGAGAAGGACCCTCTCTACCTCTTGCCTTCTTTTCCTTCTCCCCCTCCCACCTAGGAGCAGGACCCTTGGAGGGACAGAGCGAGGGAGAGCACTTTGCGACAGAACACAGAGGGACTGGTCCTGCCAGAGCACATGGAGGTGATGCTGCAGCGGGCGGGTGGGTGCATCCGAGGTGGCCTTCTGCTTTCAGCGCTTCAGCTTGGCAGCCCTCGCCAGCCCCAGGCTGGGACCACGGGTCAGGAGCACTTGGGGAGCCCCGCGGGGCCGGCTGGCTCTGGGTCTGCGAGCTCGGAGCTCTGGGGGCGGCCGCTCGCTCCGGGGGAGCTCAGATTAGACCGCAGGGCACTGTCCAAAAGAGCGGCGGTGCTTTAGCTCTGATCGCTTACCAGGGAAACATCACCGCCGGCAGCGTCAGCCTTGGATGTGGAGGGCAATGACACATGCGGTTAAATTTAATGTGTTGGCCACCTTCCAGCCTTCCAGCTTGGCCAATTACACACTGTCTACCTCCGCCTCGCCCGCCTCTCCCCCTCCCCTTCATCTCTCTGTCATGCAGCTTTAATGCCAGCTCTTCGCTTCCTGTCAGTAAATGTTTGTGTGTGTTGTTGCCTGGCGACCGGTTAAACAGTGTCTGCATTTCAATGGCACTCAGCATCACTGACAGCATCATCCTTATTATGACTTAACACGCCTCGAGTGCCAACAGTGTGCTAGGAGCATATAAGATTAGACCAGACGGAGAGAGAGAGGGGAGGGAGGGAGGGAGAGAGAGAGAGAGAGAGAGAGAGAGAGAGAGAGAGAGAGAGAGAGAGAGAGAGAGAGACAGAGAGACAGAGACAGAGAGACAGAGACAGAGAGACAGAGAGAGAGACAGAGAGACAGAGAGAGACAGAGACAGAGAGACAGAGACAGAGAGACAGAGACAAAGGAGATATACAGAGACAGTAAGAGAGAGACAGAAAATAGGAGACAAAAACGGACAGAGAGGGACAGAGACAGAGAGATGGAAAGATACAAAAACAGACAGGCAGAAACAGAGAATTATATAGACACAGTTAAAGACTGAGATAGAGACAAAGACAGGGGAGAGAGGGAGAGACATGAAGAGAGACAGAGAAAGAGAGGCAGAGACAGACTGAGGGGAGGGATCCAGAATTGGAATTCTCTAGTAAAATAGGAAATTGTTTGAAAGACTGATGATCATTAATAGATTTAATTCATTGAGCAAACATGAAGTAGCTACAGCACTACAGGCTGAAGCACTTAGGCAAAGACAAAGGTACAAAGTTTAGAGAAAGGGGACAGAGTCCTTGCCCTCACAGAGCTTCCAACCTAGTTAGGGGATAAGACACAAACAGAAAGCTTTGCTATGAAAAATAATATGTGCTCAATGATGTTATAAGAGTTTTAAGAAATACAAAACACTTTACATATGTTATCCCATTTGGTCAAAGGACCTGAGTTCTAATTCAACCTCTGATGCACGCTACCTGAGTAACCTTGGGCAACCCTCAATGGTCCTCAGTTTTCTCATGTGTAAGGGGAGGAAAGACATTCCAAAGGAAGTTCAGGGCATTCTCCAGGTGGAGTGGGGAGAGAAGCAGAGAGTAGCCTAGCTTGACTGGAGCATAGAATGTGTGGCATAGGATGGTGTAAAATTTTGAAAGGCCTTGAATGTCAGGCAAAGGAGTTTGAACTTCCAATGAACAATAGAAAGTCACAGAAAAAAAATTGAGTTGAGGACATAAGCATATCTATATATAATTAAGATTAGTGTGGGAAAAGAATAAAGAATAGGATTTGAAGGTGGAGAAAGTCAAGATAGGAAAACAATAGGGGAGGAAAAAAAGAAGGTTGTCTCTAGAATGAGACCTTGGGTTCAGA